>JAUZST010004930.1:0-15946 GCA_034779995.1 Parotocinclus haroldoi
GCTTAGTGCAGTTTCCTAACCAGATAACAAGCAAGACTATATTATTTTATGTCATATATGAATCATTTGAGCCTCTGATTCTGCTGTATTCTATAATGAAATGTATGCTAAAGAGATTTGGCAGGTTTTGTGCTGAAAAGACTTTGATATGAAAGTAACATACTGTATATTATGGGGTACCTGGTATGTTTGGTATTAAACTAATTATCTTAGGAATAATATATTTTACTTGTTCAAACAGGAGTGTCATTAATTGTCAAAAAATGAGCTTTCCAAGGATCTGTGGTTAAATCGGGTCAAATCAGGGTTGATTAAACATACTCAAAAATGGCCATATTTCAAGCGATGATGGCCTTTAATCATTCATATGAAGCAGATATTAATTTACTCTGTTGGCTCAGATTCAAATCTGTAAAATCCTGTTTTTAAATCCCGTATCTGTCTGCGCAACATGATAACGGTTTTCGATGGTGATTATCCGATATGTGTCCTACTGACATGATTAGTAGTTACACAGAGGGACGCAGACAAAATACTAAGAGATGACCTTTTCAGTTTCTGCTCATTCACTGGCCTTGCCGAATCCTTTTTGTCCATTAGCACACAGTCATTTTCTACTTTTTCCTACTACTGCATTCCTCGTACATTAGCTGGTGTCTGGCACACCTAGACTATGCTTTGTTGAATGCAGCCTTGAGAACACAGCTTTCGGGGGCATATCAACATACACACACCTATTCCATGCTAGTCTTTTCCCATGATGTTTTTTTTTCTGAGTTTGGGTAGTTGTCTTGCGTGGTCATTTAAGGCCTGTTTTCTCTGATTAGCCTTGTCCATTATGCTGACTGCGTAAACATTTGTGAGCGCTGTTGCTTCATTAACGTCCCCAGAGACTCCTCCCCCAAAACCACAATGGCTCCACCCCCAGAATCGGGGCGGTGGCCTGGGTTAGCTAATTAAAGGGTTGTCGTGGCACAGGAATGGCCTCCTCACTGGCTAATGACAGGTTAGCAGCACAGGGCAGAGACAGATTACAACCTCCGAAGAAATAACAGCTCAAAACAGACTTAGAGAGAGAGAAGGGGAGAGAGAGAAAGAGAGCGAGAGACCCAGTAGACCAAACAGAACCATATTCTGTCTAAGTGATAAGTGTTATGGTGTGTGGGAGGCTGGGGGCAGTGTGGGGGGTGCATTGTGTGGGTGTATGAAATAGAGCGAGAGTGACTGTGTGTGAATTTGTGAAGATAGAGACAGTATTTATGTTTCGGCTTGTGGTCTTGGATGATCATTGCCAAATTGGGTGTGCATGCAAGTCTTTATAGAGGTCTAAAATCATTGCTTTGGACGGTAGAGTAATGCCTGTTGCTATTTGTTTACGTCAGTGGCTCGTGCAAACTGTGTCAGCAAAACATGGATTTATTGTGGGATCAAGAAAGTGTGTGCGTATTATACCCTGTACCTGTGCCCCTCTTTATGTACCCATCTGTGCTGTCTACCCTGTCTACGCCCTCACACTATACTGTCTCCTCTACCTGCTTCTTAATCCTGCCTTCCTCTCATGTTTCAGCACCTTTCATACACCAGGGATGTGCTGATCCCATTTCTTTCTATGTACTACTTTTGATACTATTCTTATATGCTATATGACCTGCTTAATTCCCCTGGTTTACATACAGCACCTCCCCTGACTACCTTGTATACTTTTCTGCTTTTCTGCCTACCATGTACCGTACCTAACTACTGAAGCTATGACTTTCATTAATAAAATCAAAGTAAGCAAATCAATTGTATGCTCAGTGCTTGAGTGGCGCAGCGGCAATTCATGATCACATGCCACATTCTGCGATCGCAGACATGGTAAAGACATGGTGACACGACCTTCAGAAGCTCAAACTAAGCATCGAAAGGGGGAGTACTGTTCCATGGGTGTTGGTGCAAGACGGTTTGGTCTGATTATTTCAGAAACTGCTGATCTGCAGGGATTTTCATACCCAGCCTTGTCTAGACACGAAATGGCCAGAACAAAATGAATTATCCAAATGAGAGGAAGTTCTGTAGGAAAAAAGGCTTTGTTGATGCCAGCGGTCCGAGGAGAGTGGTCAGACTGGTTCGAGCTGATAAAAGTCAGACAGTAACTTAATTAACCACTCGTTAAATAGGTATGCAGTATCTCTGAATGAACAATGAGTCGAACCTTGAAGCAGGTGGGCTGAAACATCAGAAGACCACACAGGGTGCCACTCCTGTCTGCTGAGAACAGGCAACTGAGTCTAGAATTTTTTTTGGGTGGGACATTTTCGGATGCTAAGAAATTTGAATAGTTCATGAAAGCATGGATTAGTCCATCTGTCTTAAATCTGTGGTTCAGGCTGGTGGTGTTTGGACAAGGACTTGTTTGGATACTTTGGACACCTTAATACCAATTGAGCATCATTTAATAAACCCTATCGAGCATCTGTGGGGCATTCACAAGTTGGAGGAGCACAAGGTCTCTAAAATATACCAGGTCCATGATGTTGTCAGCAGTGGAAGAGGGTTCCAGTGGAAATCTGTGAAGTTCTAGTGATCTCCATGCCCAAGAGAGTTAAGGCAGTGCTGGGAAATAATGGTGACCAGGCAAAATAGTGATCTTATAAACAATATATTATATCTCTATTTGGCCTATTACTCATGCTCTCATACTCTGCTTTAAATGACCAAACTACTGTATCACAGTCTCTATAGTATGGAAATAGGGTGGAGATTTAGTGTGATTGTTGTTTGTTATACCATAACCTAGCAGTTAAGACTCTGGACCTGATGGTCCAGGGTTCAAATCCCACCTCTGCCAAGTTACCACAATTGGGCCCTTGAGCAAGACCCTTAACTCACAACTGCTTGGATTGTAAGACTGTGTCTATTTTAAGTCACTCTGGATAAGGGTGTCTGCTAAATTCCGTAAATGTAAATGAAAGAGAAAATAAACCAGCATATTTTGGGGCCTCGGTAGCCTAGCGGTTAAGGTACTGGAATCTGGACCTAACGGTCCAGGACACAAATCCCATCTCTGCCAAGCTGCCACAGTTGGGTCCTTAAGCGAGGCCCTTGATCCACAACTGCTTGAATTGTAACTGTATGAGTTGTAAGTCGCTCTGGATAAGGGGGTCCGCTAAATGCTGGAAATGTAAATTTGCACGGTGTTGACATGGAATCATTATGGCTGAGATTCTCCTCTTTTGCTGTGCTGGTTTTTAATGTTTTGCTCACTTATTAATGTTAAACTTCTGCTTCTGTGTTTTCGGCAGGTATCAGTACTACTTACAGGTGAAGAAAGAGGTCCTTGACGGGCGCCTTCACTGCACCATGGAGCAGGGCATTCGACTTTCTGGCCTCGCTGTTCAGGGTAAGTGTGTTTGTGTTTGCGTGTGCGCGTGGTAGCTTGAAACTGTCATTCCTAATATGGCAGAAGCAGAACAGTTATTCACTTGAACTGCTATCAGAGCCTCTGACCCACAGCTTAAGGGAATGTAAACATAAGTAAGAGAGAGATTTTGCAGTTGGTTAATCATTGCTAATGAGATGTGTTAGACTGTGGTGTTATAGTGGTCAAGTTAGTGGACTGGATGGTTCAGGGTTCAAGCCACAAGGACTTTTGGGTCCTTGAGCTTAAACTCAAGTTGTTTGGATTATACTTTTAAGATTTGATCAATTATAACTCATTCTGGATAAAAGCATGTGCTGCATAGGAGCATAGCATAGCAGAGATGAATGTAAAAGAGATGAAAGTAAGATCATCAAAGCTATCACCAAAATAAATATTACAGGTATCATTTGTTATTACATAACAAATAAAAATGTTATTATGTTACAACATAAAACGTGATTTGCAACAGATAGAGTATACATTATTATACAGGTACTTCCTCGCGGTTAAGGTACAGGGTTCAAATGCCTGTGGGTCCCTGGGCAAGGTCATTAACCCCTCGATTGTAAATTGTAAAATTGTATCAGTTGTAAGTCACTCTGGATAAGGACGTCTGCTCAATGTAATGATTATGTGTAAATTATGGTATGTCTTTACACTATAGTTGGTTATAATAATTGAAACACTACCCAGACAGAAAATGTGTATTTGGGTTCAGATAAACAATACTTCCTTTGGTTATGTAATTACTGCAGTGATTCATTAGTCTAAAATCATTTCATGAAGCATAGAAAATAGGTGGGTGGTGGTGAAAAAAGTCTAAAATAGGATACGCTTGGTGAGTTTGAATAGTCAAAAGGGCGGCAGCAGGACTCGTAGCTAGGCATTATAGTGAAAGTTAGAGTGTTCTATCAGAATGTGAGAAGAACTAAAAGGACTGGTTCCCAACTGGCTGTGTGGTCATAAGAAAACCACTTGTTTATTACAGTGCAAGCAGTACTGCAGCCCGTCGCTAGAGGGCACGGTTGGCATGCAAAAAATGCCAGGATTAGAACAAGCCCTGGCAGCCCTGCACTGATTGCTATTGCTAATTGTACTCATTTGCACTAACGAGAGGCATCTGCTTGCCTGGGGATTTAAAGCACTTGGTGAGGGGTGTCCCTTGTTTCACCCTCGCCCCTTTTCAGGGACGGTAACTGATAACGCGTTTGCGTGAGGTGCTTAGGGAAAGATGGTACTATATTCCCCCATACGGGAGTGTAGAGTAAGACTGAATGATCTGAGGGAAATGTTTGTTCGGGTCAGATTTCTGTGTGACTGGCTCTCCTTTTTGATGCACTTCGTTCATTGGAGGTGGCTCATGGCGAACGTGTCAGACCCCATAACTGGAGAGTAGAGAATGATGTTTTGGAACTGTGCTCCACTGTACGACACCCAGCAGTCATGGAAGCAAACTTCCATGATATTGTGTTTTAATGAATGAAAGTCAATAAAACTGAGACTTAAGTATTTAGACAAATCGTCCACTTAAGTTAATTAAGTGTCATTTTGAATTATGTTAATTACAGAATGAATTAAGGAAGCCAAACAATACCATGACCCAACCCAGGACCTTTTTGCCCCTTGTACCCCCCCCTAAATACTAAGCCAAATAATTTTACCGAATTGTTATGGTTCTTGTGTTTTTGGTGAGCCCGGGTTCCACAATACTTTTCTCAGTCTCTCTTTTGCCGCCCTCTAATTCTTTGTCTACCTTCCTCACCCTCTGCAGCTGACTTTGGAGATTTTACTCAATACCTGTCGCAGGATTTCCTCAGCGAGTATGTTTTGTTCCCTGTGGTAAGTTTGAGTGTGTGTGTGTATGTGTGCGTATGTGTGCGCATGCCTCAGGTTATACATTCCTTTCATTCTGCTGTATACCAGTGTGTCACATAAAACACGTTTGAAAAAAGCAAATTCCACAAACAGTCAGAGAGTCTGTTGCATTCTTTGTGCATATGGAGTCTGACACACCATGTTTAACACATTTACACATTATTCCTGGTTGTTTTCTAGACATGGCCTCATGTCGACGAGGAATGGACCCAGAAGGTGGCTGAAGAACACAAGAGTCACTAGTAGGCAACAAAATTCTGTCCTGTAAAGTACTGTGCTGTTACATGTACTGAAAAGCAGATCACAATAATGAATAGTTTTATCATAATTGTACTATATCATAAATTTAATATACGGGTACTCCCCATTTTACAGCCGTCTTGTAATTACGATATTGAGCCGTTGTGATGGGAGGCCGTTACTTTTATCCAACATAAATACACATTCAGCAGAAACCGTACTCTGAGTTTAGAAGTTCTCCCAGGCCAGAGATATGCGGTATGATACTCTCGTGCAATCTCTTGTGCTAACTGAGAAATTCGGCGGTAGAGTCACGTGCCGTGTAGAGCACTGGGAAATATAGTGAGGAAAAGCCATCAAGCCAACAATAATCGTTTTTTTTACCAATCTCTGGGTGCAGATCAGAATAATGCATAATAAAAGCAATATATAATATAATATATAATATCCCACAAGGTAGAATGGATTTCTTGGAGTAGTTCATTGAATAGTTTAAAACAAAGGATTGCATGGATACATTTAGACCGCATGGATCACATAATGTAGGATGGGTTGCGTAGATTTCACTGATTAGGTCACATAGAGAAGATCAGAATATCGACAACATGAAGCAGATCAGGCCAGTGCATTGACGGAGCATATCAGCACACTGGACTCTGTATGCACCAATTTAGAGCAGCCAATTAACCTGAGACTAGATCTAATCTCCAGACAGACAGAGTCTGAGGTCAGGAATGACCAGGGCAATGAACAGGAGCCGTGATCGACAGTATACAAGAGAAGGGAATTGAATTGAGTATAGCAGAATAATGGATTTAAATAGTTGGTCCTATTTTGAAAGGAATATTCAAAATCTTATATCAATCAACGTCTCAAGTAAAATTTTACTTAGGGAGTTATGAAGTGTAATGCATTTTTATTCCAGTCAGATGCAGGCTGCAGAAGCAGAACTGCTCTACATTCGAGAGGTGGAGAAACTGGATGGATTTGGCCAGGAGAGCTTTGCTGCTAAAGTAAGAATGCACCTGCACACACACACACACACACACATACACATGCATATGGTTCATCTTTAGAATGGATTTGATTAAATGTGTGTGATTGAAACAGTTAATATGTATCTGTTTTTTTTGCTCCAGGACAACTACACCAATGATATCTTCATTGGGGTGTCGTTTATCGGCATATTTGCGAAACACAGAAATGGGAGATCCATCATGCTGCACAGGTGAGACTGACCTGACGTAACTGCATCCTTCCGGTTCCGAGTGAGAGTACACTAAGTACTTAGCTTCTCTCTGGTCTTGTTCTTTTCTTCTGTCTGGTTTTTGCTGTTTTGATTTTGCTCTTTGCTGCTCATACAGATTGTCGTTGCTGGACTGCGAGCCTGCTTACGTATCCATCTAGACTCGGGCTGTCTCTGCTAAGTTGTTTTGATTTAGTGCAACATGTTGACTTCCCGACTCATAGGAAAGGTCACACCACTGATTTAAGAACTCTCCATGCCACCACATCTGCACAGCCACAGTGTTTACTCGTTAGGCCCAGTCCTGTCTCCTGTCTTTGTCCAAGTTTCAGCCCATATCCCTGTCTTAGTTCATGTGGTCCCTGTGGTTCCTGCCCTGTCTCCAGCCTCCCGGCAGCCCCCTGGCCTCTGTGACACCGTCTAAGCTTCACTGCATTTCCCAGCCTTTCCCATTACTCCCCTCACATCATCCTTTCATCACTTTGCACTTTGTTGCTCTCCTGGACTTCCTCATTGTGTTCAGCTGTGTCGTGTTAATGTCTCGTTAGTCTAGTTGTTGAAGTGTAAGGTTTCACGTTCATTTAGCTCCTGCATGCCTTGATCCCTGCTTGATTCGTCCCTGCCCTGTTAGTCTTAGGATCATCATGTATCCTGTCCTAGTTGGTCTAGTCCTATTAAGTTAGTTGGTGTCTCTGAAAGTGCCCTTAGCGTGTGAGTGAGTGTATGTGCCCTGTAATGGATTGGCACCCTGACCCTGGTTATTCCTGTCTTGGACCCTGTGCTGCTGCCTAGGCAACGGCTGTTCTGGGACCCTGTCTAGGGTTAGGCGGTCAAAAACAGACTGCCCTGTGGGGCTGTTACTCGTTCTTTTGTATATGAACTGTTTGAGTTCTGGGTTTCATGAAGTTCTTTGTCTATTTGTCAGTGGTATTGTGAGCTGCATCTTAGGATAATTGCTGTTTTGGCTATATTTACTTATTTGGTTCTTTTTCCACCTGTGTTTTGGTATATATTAATAAAGCTTACTTTGTCATGCCTTCTTGCTGTCTTCTCCCGCTTTTCCCAAACATGACAGTATCGGATTTCGTTAATCAAGATGTTGAACAAGATCGTGTTTGTGTGATAATAGTTTTAGATCTATTAATATACTTTATTTGTGTGTGTTGGGGACGTTAAAACCCCCAGCCTTTTTAATGATTTGCCGGTTAACCAGAAATTTTTGTAGTGAATTAAGGAAAGCGCATCCTGTCCAAGTCCTCATTTTCCCCCACATGCCTCTTGTAGGTGGAAGGACATCGGTACCATAGGGCACAACAAGTCAGCAATCACGGTGGAGATAACCAGCAAAGACGACACCATCATGTTTCACATGGTCAGTGAAACATACAGGCATTTTAAGGCCAAAACACTAATATGACCCAAAACACACTCAATGAAATGTTCAAAGACTAGTTTAAATACCAAAGTGCATAAAATAGGACTTTACAGTACATTCAGTTCAGGGATTTATTCTTTGTTCTGTTTGCACAATCCTAATTAAATACTAATAGGCCCGACATCAACACTGTGGAGCCAAACAAATTGTTCTATAAAATACAATATTAAGTACAGGGTGAGTCAAAGGCCACTGGACACTGTTTTATTTCACAAACAAAAGGCGATCTGACATGTCTGAATACCATCAAGTAATGGGTGAGGGGACCAGAACATGGCCACCATCTTGAAAGCTGCCATATTGGATCAAGGGCAAGTGTTTCCAATGGAAGGTGGTCATGTAGCATATCAGAGTAGACCAGAATTGATTTCACAGGTAACTGAAGATAGAACTGGCGATTCTGATGTCCGGAGAACACACCTGCTGTATCATAGCCACAGACTTTATCAACCGACACCCAGAAAGACACCAGTTATACTAAGCAATGTTGCAACCCTCATATGTAAACTCAGAGAAACCAGGACTGTGGACGACAAAGCCGCGTAGAGCGCTACCGACGAAAAAACCTCAACAATGGTTTTGGCAGCTTTTGCAAAAAAGTCCACGATGCAGCACGCGATGTGTCCTGTGACTTTTGACTCACCCTGTATAGTAGCCAGCAACTGTTACGGTAGCAAATCATTAATAGCTAGTCTGATTGCATTAGTTATGTGTTAAATATGCTAGCTAGCATTGTAACAAGGGCTGAATTATCAGTTAAACATAAATGCTCTATAAAACAATACATTACATGTTGAATGTTTGTGTTGTGTTGTGTTGTGTTGTGTTTGTCACCTGCATACTGATGTATTACTGATACAAAATCTGTTTGTTGTTATAGTGTAGTTATTCCAAATTCAGTTTGTAGCATTTCTTATTAGGTGTATTTTTGTATTACGGGTGGGTCACTAATTATAATTATGAAGTTTGTGTTATTATTTGTTTGCTTAGGAGGATATGGAGATGGCCAAGTACATAGCACGCCTCTTCACTGCCAGACACAAATTTTACAAGCAGAACAAGATCTGTGTAGAGTAAGTCCACTTCTTTAACCGCTTTATTTTGAACTCATTGACACATTCTCTTTTACCTGTAACTCGAGCACCAATTTACAGAGTAGGGGTTATGTGTGAATAAACAGAAACAAAATGACAAGTAACGTGAGACAAAAACTAAGTGGGAAGAGATAATTCAAGACCATCGTTAAACATGCTCCACCCACAAAGATCGCTCTGTGGTCACAATAGAACCCAGAGTAACTTCTGATCTGCTTAGAGCATCTGTCACAGCTGGTAAAATCAATGTTGAAGAGTCTACCATCAGGAGAACATGGACCAACAATTGTGTGCATTATAAGGTTGAGAGGAGAAAGCCACTGCACTCCGAAAAACACTGTTGTACGTTGACAGTTTTCTAAGGATCACAAGAAAGTCAGAAGGCTATTTTAAAAACATCTCGTGGATAAATGATAAAATAAACAGTTTTTTTGGTTTAAATGCAAAGTTATGTCTGGAGTGCATTCCATCATATATATATATATATATATATTTTACATTTAAATTACAATACATTTTATCTGTGAACTATGCTGGTGTTAATAACATAGTCTCGGCCAGGGTAGCTTGGTAAATTCTAAATTATACCAGCAAATTATGAAGGAAAATGTAAGGATATGTGAACTAAATCTCAACATAACGTCGAGCAGCTAGTAAGACAATTGGACGAGACATTCTACTAGACTGTTTAAAGAAATTATGGAATGAATTATGGAATGACCAGGTTAAAGTTCAGTAACAATGTTGTGGAAGGACAGAAATTCCTCTAAGGAATTGATATTCCGACTAAAAGGTTGCCTTTAAACTGTGTAGTATCCTTAAAGTATCCATTCAGAAGAAAAACCCTAAGAAGCATAATCTACAATTTTCTATTTATTTATATGTTCAAACGGATAAACTTTATTGTTGGACAATTATTGATAAGGCTTTGTAGATGAAATTCTTTCCTATTCTTGCTTGATGTACAACTTCAGCTGCTCAATAGATTCCAGTTCAGCATTTATTACAGTACAGGTTCAGAAGGTCCAATCAGCTGCCTCCATCGGTGCTAGCACGTTTTTATTTGGTACAGTTCCGGCTCATGTTCACATGAATTCTTCGAGTAATAAGGAAGTGTGTTAGGTCCCGAACTCTGAGTCTGGTTTTTGTTCGCTCTTAAATCCTTAACATTTAATTACTTTTAGCTTCACAAGTAAAGGTTCGTGTCATTAAGAGGTTTGCTCTCCATTTAAACTAATACTGGGCCTAAATAGATTGTACACACGTTGTATTTATTCTGTAAACAATGCTGTAACTACACATAATACTATAACACACTTGTGTTTTCCACAGGCCATCTCACTCTCCTGTCACTGTAAGGAGGAGATCCACTTGGAACAGGCCGGTATGTCCACTAGATCACTTTGCTGTGATGAGACAACCATGTCTTTTTCACTGGAACTAAATTACAGTGGCATAGAGATTCAATATAGTACAGAATAGTAGTCACCCACCATCTTAACACCCCCAAACAATCCACTTTCTTACCCCCCTCACCACTGACACTGGCCAGGACAAGCAGGGATTAAATACGACAAAGTTGTGTAAAATTGTTTCGCTGAAGCTGCTTTCGAAAATGCCCAGTGACAAATGGATTAAGCTGTGCTGCTCCTTGTGTATCATATGTAGCTAAATTGACATTTACAGCATTTAGCACATTCCCTTGTTCAAGGCTTTGTATTCTTCATAGTGGACATGACTTTATTCTAGCTTAGATCTCAGGAATTCCATAAAAAACTGTCTATGTAGGAGAAACATGAAAGTAATTCAACCAACTGCATGCCAGTAAAGAGAAAAGTCTTGATGAGTCCCTTTTTCTTAAGGAGTGGCTCCAGCCATGCATGTGTCCCAAAGGTGGAAGCGCGTATTAGGCATGACGTGTACTAAATGCAGTGTTGTAACCACCTAGCCTTGCTTTGGAGCTCTGCGAGTGCCCAACTGACCCCTGCCGGTGCTGATTTTTCTGAATTACTATTGTTTATTGTGATAAATAAATAAAGGGTGCAAGGCTGGAACGACCCTAGGCAGCACGCCAATCCGTTGTAGGGCACTGGGGCACTTTAGAGACGCCAATTATCCTAACAGGCATGTATTTTGACTGTGAGAAGAAACTGGAGTACCCAGATAAAACCCAGTGGACATGGACAGAAAGGAACCAGGCTGCTCCACTTTGAGATTGAGCCTCCTGAGCCGCTAATGAGATATCAGTAGTAGAAACAGGAATAATAATAAACTATTACAATAATGAGCATTATTTTCATCGTTATATTTATTAGCAGTAGTACATATTGTCTTTGTGGGCATTCAGTTGTCAGTTGTCAGGTGCAGTGGCAATTTGCTAGCTTACCACTGCAAGGGTGCGAGTTTTCAAAATGGTGCCTACCTGCTATAGACGAGTTTTCTGTCTTTCCTTTGGCAGCAGAGGCCTCAGTCCTGCATCGCTCATCCGCCATATGCTGATCACTATCAGGAAAAGCAAGGCTCACAAGGTACGTACACACAAATCGTACATTTCCATTTTCTAAACAACTTCACACTAAGTTATTTTGATACTACACTTAGACATGATTTTATTTGATCAATCAGTAAGGCACAGCCTTTTACTTAAACTGTTTAAAGCTTGCATTATGCCAACCTGCGTACAACTGCCAGGCAGATATTGTAAGTGTGACGGAATCTAGTATCTGAGTGAGTCTGCGCTTTAATGCAAGTTCTGGCTTTCACATCATTTCAGTTTTCTTTTTAAAAACAGAGTTACATTCTGTTGCTGCTACAGATAATATTACCTCACAGGTCCAAGAGCCAATATTGTGAACCAAACAGGTCCTGGCTGATTAAATTCATTTAGGGTAAAGGAAGTCTTTCTTTTTTTCTGTTTCTTTTTTTTTTTTTAGTCTACCGGTACATTAAAATTAATTACAAATCTGTAATGGTTCTGAAAATCCACTCTCTGTGTGCCAAATGGGTGTGTCACATCACACATCTCTTTGCGCTTGCTTGCGGTTCCTAATCCTTCAGTTCGACTCTGTAATTATTTTGTTTTTGAACTCTGTTGCTGATAGCAATTTACGTATTGTATGTACACATCTGCAAGCTCACAACATGGCCACAGGATAGGAAGATTGTTTTAGCTAATTACTGTGTCACTTTGTTTAAAGTTGTCTGGAAGTTCTAAGAAAGGCTCCTGAAATCTTTCTAAAAAGCTGTTTGGATTACGGCGTTATATTTGTACTGCTTGCAGATTTGCTGCAGTATAGTGCTATAGAATAATCGGTGTGATTTTTAAGATTGAGTTCATTTTTCGTACGTTTTTCAGTACTCCTTATTTGCATGTTTTTTTGCCATGGAAGACAAAAGATTACAATAGTACACTGGGTTTTATATTCATTTCTTGCTAGAAGGAAACATGTGACTATCCTAGGTCCAGGGCATGACTGTGGATATTACACTGCTCACAAATATTAGGGGATATTTCAAAATGGATATGAAGAGAATCCCACAAGGACTGCTGGACAGTCTGATCCTGTCCACGCCCCATGGGTGACCATACACCTTACTGAATAGTTCATGTGTGACACTTCCGTCCATTCTTTTCATTAGAGTTTCTGATGATCTTGTTGAATAAAATAAAAAAATGAATGCTTCTGATTTTAAATCGCTTCCTGTTCATTCTGAAATATTCTTTCATTTCTGTAAGCAGTGTTTCATACCAAATATATAAAAATAGACCTGTGGAAATGAAAGAAATACTACAGTGTAAACAGTAGTGCAATGTAATTATTTCTATGTTTTAGGCCATATGTGCATAGAATATAAAAAGTTGCATCATCGCCATGGTACAAAAAGTAAGGCTTGCATATTAAGGTTAAAATACAAATGGTGAAAAGGATGAAGATCTCTTTAATGAGACCCTCAAGAAGATTACATATACAACTATTAGGCAATGTAATGTGTGCAATGCGCACGGACTGGTCAGTTAATTAAGTACGCCTCCTTGTTTCTACGTGATCAGTTCCACTTAAAATATAAAAGCACTTCATAATTGTACAATTGCAGACTGTAGTCCATCTGTTTTTCTACATACTTTGTTTGTCCCTATTACTCAGTCCCCATTACTCAGGACCCCAACAGGACCAGCACAGGGCCATTATCGGCGCTGCACTGACGCTGACGTAATGGTGGTGTGTGTCTTGTGCCGGTATGGTTTTTTAATGCTGGTGGAGTTTTTTGAAAAAACTCAGTGTCCTTCCTGGACTGAAAATAGAAAAAGATAAAGTTTAAGGGCCTTATGTATGGCAGGCATTATGTATGGAACATATAGAGTAACTTTCATAGGGCTCTGCTAACCCTTTACTATAAGCAGCCTTGCAGTAATGCTCCCAGGTGTGGTAAAGGTGTGGCAAGTAGACATGTTGCAAAATCAGTTTTTGTATTCCTGTACATGAGATGCCATCTTTAAATTTGGCATACTATTCTGTGTCCCTAACAGACAGTATCTTCCACGAGGACCCTTATTATAAGTCGGAGACAAGTCTGTTGGAATTTGGGTATCGTAACGGTCTGGTTCCTAATGGCAGCATGTGCAGCAGCCCGAGCGTGAGTTCTCTGAACCGATCACAGACGTTTGTGCACTCCTCTAGCCTTAGCATTCCAGGGAGTGAGCTCATGCGCCCTGACTACATCCCAAACCAAAGGCACTCGGCTGTCATCCCGCCCTCCTATCGACCCACACCAGAATATGAAGCTGTGATACGACAGAAACGCTGTCTGCTGTCAGCCACGCCATCTGGAACCTGCCATAGTCAGTCTCTGCGTAGCCTCAATATCAGCAACACTTATGCTTACCGACAAGCCGAGGAGCTTGTGTACAGCCAGCCAGAGATGCGCGATCGGGGGCCATACCACAATCATTACAGTGGGGGAGGAGGCTTTCAGCCTGTATATGGACTTCATGCTGGCCCTTCACCACCTCACCCAGGTCAGATGGTACACTCTTCAGTGTCTCAGCAACAATACGGCACAGCTAATGGAATTTCCCATACAGTTAGCACACCGGAGCTTGCCAACAATAAACAGCAAGTGCCTAACAGGGCCACACATGTGCTCAGGAACCACCCGACCAAGCCACCACCCCCTTACCCATCATCCTTCAGGCCAGCTACTAGCACACCTGACCTAGCAAGCCATCGGCAGCGTTGCATCGGAGGATCCAGCCCTGAACTGGTGACACGTAAAGTGCAGCTGTCAGTAAAAACCTTTCAACCGGACAGCTCAGCCGTAGTTCACCAGTCTCTACAGGAAGTGAGTGCACCACTGACAGCAATGAAGCACCGAAGCACACTCGCCAAACGTCACAGCATGGAAGTAGCAATGGTCCTCAAGGCAGCTAATGTGCCTCCACTGTCTCGCAGAAACACCCTACGTGAGCAAGCCCCGCCCCTGATCCCTCCCCAGCAGGCACAGGCCCCGCCTCCACCACCACCTCAACTAGCCGAGGTGCAGATGCAAGCGCAGAAATCTTCCACACCCGAGCCAGCGTACCAGCATCAGAAGACACTCTCCAACGTCACCATGCTGATCCACAGCAGTGAAAGTGAGGAGGAAGAGGAGGAGGAATACACACCCGAGCTGGATGTTCACATACCAGGCCTGAATGAGGATATTAGTGCCCAGCTGCAGGCTGCACTGGCTAACATTCCCAACAAACCTCCACCAGAATACCCAGGACCACGGACCAGCAGCAGCAACATTACATTCAGACACAACAATCAGGTACATCGCTTTAGATACGCTGAGACTTAATCAGTGCAGTTTCAAAAACTGTTGGAATTGTTGCCACTACATTCACGCTATTGTGCTTTGCTGCAGAATCAGAGCCATGGCTCCCTGGAGGTGTCCCATGCCCAGGTGCAGGTCGATCCACAGGCAGCGGGGCACCGTGGCAGGCAGAGTCCAAGTCGTATGGAGCAGGTGGGCCTGAGTGGTACGACTCTGGGGCCGTCCATCTCCGAGCCAGATTTAAGCAGTGTGAAGGAGAGAGTGAGGAAAGAGCCTGTGAAAGAGAGACCTGTGTCTGAAATGTTTGCCATCGAGGACAGCATTGTGGAAAGAGAGATTGCACAGAGGGTAAGACAAAAGATGAAAGAGAGGTACAGAAGAGAGCGACATGTATTCTTAAATTTAGCAGTTGTCATTTATTTAATTTATTCTTAGGAACCCTGTTGGGTGTTAGGTTGATTCGTACAGCCAGTTGACTTGAGAGTTGATTACATTCAAATAGAAACTAAAATTAATAAATTGTTCAAATAAGTATTTCACACACACGCAGTCACGCACTAAGGGCCACTTTAGAGACACCAGTTAACCTAATATGCATGTCCCTGGACTGTGGTACCTGGAATAAACCCCACGCAGACACAGGGGGGACATGCAGACTCCACACAGAAAGGACCCAGGCCGCCCCACCCCTCCGGGATTGAACCCGGGACCTTCTTGCTGTGAGGCACCGGTGCCACCCCATGAGTCACCATGGAACCAGGACATTTCTGTTAAATCTCTTAGCCATATTACATAGAGATGATGTGTGGGCCATTCCAATGTGGCGGTATATTATA
>JAUZST010004931.1:0-15945 GCA_034779995.1 Parotocinclus haroldoi
GTGTGTGTGTGTGTGTGTGTGTGTGTGTGTGTGTGTGTGTGTGTGTGTGTGTGTGTGTGTGTGTGTGTGCATGTACACGTGGGCATCTGTCTTGATCATGGTGACTCGGTGGAATTCCTCAGAAGCCAGTACAGTAAAATTCTTCATGATTAAAGTGGAAAACTTCCAGTGACAAATGAAGAGCCTAAATACCAGTCATCACTGAGCAAAACAAAAGCACAGACATAAGTAAACACTTGAATACATACACACATGTGCACGCACACACACACACACACACACACACACATTTAAGCCAGCAGACAGGATGCCAGAAAGAGAGGAAGGAGGTCAGTAGATAGGAAACAGAGACAGTAGGGGCCTTAGTGTGGCCATGTCCCTGAAACCAGCATGTATTTCAGCCTTCTTCCTCAGTATATTTTCCTGTTTATTGCCCACTTACTCGGATGTTTTCCTTCATTTCCCAAAGTCAATATCGTCCTCTGACATTCAGGATACCGGGTTGATTTTGTCACTTTGCCTGACTTCCGGACCTCAATATAGAAGTATACAATACACAGAAAGATCATTTATATGAGATTTTGTCGATGTGAGGTAGCAGATAATGTACATACACCTACTCAGGTAAACTGACTGCAAGTTCAAGATTCATTGTCTTCCACCCACAACTCTGTGGAGAGAGAAAGCAATGCTGCCTTCAGGAATATCTCAAGGAATGAATTATAAACTTGTACAACTACTTCATTCTTAGTGTAGTAAATAGTTTCAGTGGAAAAAAAAGAAATGAAGAAGTATTTCAGTTGAAGACATCCCAAAATATCCTCTTTTATAGTACGCCAATGTTATTTTCTGAACAATCATATGATATGTATATGATGCATTCACAATATTACGCCTGTGTATAATTCAGTCAGCTTCATCACATGATCCCAGTATCTCTGAGATTGCTCAGATATGTCATAGTTTAACCTGTATAAGTGTCACCCTTCTCTCTCCTCTATATTTCTTTGTTTGATCCAATCTTTCGCACATGTCATGGTCATCAAAATAGAAAATATTAAGGTAAATGGGCCTTTTTGCCAAAACCATACAACACAGTGCATCCAAGGCTACAGTGTGAACACTGTTCAGACTAAAGCACAACAGATGGATGCTTTTACTGTCCTGTAGTGACAATAATGCACCATCAAAAGCTGTATACTGTATATTTGGTACATGTTTCAATGCTTGGTCACTCTGTACAATACAACATGGAAAAAATAATGTGTGGGTGTTTTTTTTAATAATGTCTTAACACAAAGCCATAAAGACCCCCATTTACATTTCTCTCTCATTTTTTAAAGATCCCATTCATCTTCAGCATCAGGCACATGCCCTGATAATATCTACAAAAGTGAAGTGTGATATACTAACATAGTCTACAGAGGATTACAATTTCCAAATGAGCAAAATAACACATCAGACTACTTGAAATGAAACCAAAGAGTACACAATGCAAGACTGGCATATAGTATAAACAAAAGCACTGTTCATTAATTTACTTATAATTTCCTAGTCACTGCAGAGCCTATTGATGACACAGGGCGCAGGGCAATACACTCACACACTAAGAGCACTTTGGAAACACCAATTAACCTAACACAAATGTATTTGGAATACCCAGTACTCAAAAGAAAACACACAGATAAGGGGAGAACATACAAACATTAAACATTTGCACTGTATCTGCAATAACTGTAATGACATGCAGGTGAATTACATTTTCTAAACAATATTGAAGTATTAACTTGTGAGAAGCCAAAATAATGAATGTCTCTAGCTTAGACATCTCTAGTTATTCTTTTTTACATTACTTACCTTATTCTCTTAGGCAGCACGGTGGCTCGGTGGGTAGCACAACTGCCTCACAGCAAGAAGGTCCTGGGTTCAATCTCAGAGTGGAGCAGCTTGGGTCCTTTCTATGTGGAGTCTGCATATCCTCCCCATGTCTGTGTGGGTTTACTCCAGGTACTCTGTTTTCCTGTGTGTTAGGTTCATTGGTGTCTCTAAAATGACTCTTAGTTTGTGACTGTGTGCGTGACTGTGTGTGTGTGTGTGTGTGTGTGTGTGTGTGTGTGCCCTATGATAGATTGGCACCCCGTCTAGGGTTGTTCCTGCCCTTACGTCCAGAGTTGCCAGGTGGGCACCGGCTGGTCCGTGACCCCATGTGGATTAAGATTTGGTGAAATGATTTTAACCGTATAGTTATGGTAAATTTGCAGCATTTTTAACAGTATTTTTTTTTATCAATTTAACTTTTATATTTCATGATAACATATTTGTGTACACATGTAAAAAGTCATATAATTGTTCCACCTTCTTTGGTTATTGTGTGTTTTTCTACATCACTGCAAGATGTTCACACGTTTATAATTGCAATCTGTTATATTGCACAGGAAAATTACTCTTTTGTAGGGACTTCAGTAAATCACAACCACAGTGAAAAAATGTAGCCACTCAAAACCCTTACTTCATTGATCAAAAAGCCTCAGTACTAGATAGGCATGTGGAACAGCCAGTCATACAGTGGAAATTTCAGTCATGTTAGTTAAGTCATTTAACATTGTTGTCATCCTTCCAAACACTGCATTTCACCTGTATGAGGTGCATGAAACTTATGGTCTCTAACGTGATTTTCATGCAATAACAGGTATAAATTACCAAAATAAATAATTAGGGAAACTTGAGATACACCAGTTTAATTAGATCCTCAGAGAGGAAACTGTTTCAGCTCAGGGCTTGCTCATTCCTTATCTTACTCTCGTTCCACAATCCAATCCCTCAAATCTAATAACCAGATCCTCTATCCGCCCCAGTTCTAATCTCAGCTCCACAAACACTGCTGGGTTTCATTTTTGGTTCCATCCAGCTGGTTTATTCCTGGCTTGTGTTGGAGAACTGGAGGTAATGCTGGACTTTTTCTCAGAGTGTGTGGTTTTATTTTAAATGCCTAATTCACTACTGGCAGCACATTAGTACAGTGGTTAGCACTGCTGCCTCACAGTTCCGAGATCCTGACAGTGGGCTCTGACTGTGCCGCATGTCCTGCTCATGTGTGTGTGAGTGTATATGCACTACAATAGATTGGTATGGACCTATGGACCTATCTAGGACTGTTCCTCCCTTGTACCATGTGTTGCCGGCTTGAACCCTGACTAGGATAAGCAGATAAGACAATGAATGAATGAATAATTTACAATTCTGAGATGCCCAAATTTGACCCAAATACAATGACCAAGAGGGATTTTAATAGAATCTTTGAATTTCACGTCTCCCACTACAAATAACCAATAGATTCAATTCTCAAATGTAGCCCCATCTATTGCATACATTTTTATAAGGGGTAGGGAACAACTGAACCATCAATGATTTAATATCATGAGCTAGTCCAGGGAAAATCATTCTGCAATTTGGACCCCATCAAAGCAAGCAATCCACATTAATAAAAGCAGATTAGAGGCATCACATTCTGCGCCCATTGAGCATCACTGATCCCAGGGCTCCTTATTATTCAGAGATTTTATTCAGAGTAGATAACTTCACACATAATTCATTTAATGGAATGGCACACAGTCCAGTAAGATCTCTTCTTTCCATTCAGGATTATGGGTCCATGTGATCAATTGGGTTATTATTTGAGAAAATGCGTGTTTGGTGTGCATGTATTTGTGCATTTAAGTATTTGCATTCCTACAAACCACCTGCTGGTTATGTAAAGTTGCATTGCCTCTGTGTCTAAGCACAGCCTAGAGGGTTTATGATCCTGGCTTAGGTAATGCTACTATGTTTTCAGATTCTGTTTGTACAAATGTCTTACAGCACATGCCTGGGTAACCCCAATGGCCACTTCACCTAGTTAGAAGGCAGAGCCTGGTAGCTAATGCAGTGTGTACCCAGTCTCACCTGGATCTATCATATTTGAGAAAAATCCCATGCTGTGTGCATTCTGTGTATGTGTGAAACACTCCTTAGTATCACACAGAAGCCCTTATCATCTCCCACCCTTAGCTCTGGGTTATCTGCTATTGTCTCAAGAAGCATTGGCCTGACCAAAGTATTTGAACTGAGATTGTCAATATCTGTTTGAGTGATCAAATAGTAGAGACTACACGTGTTGGGTGATCTGTGTTAATGAGACAGAGAAAATAGAATGACATGAAACTATGCTTTAAAGCAAACATCTGTGATCTCAGGAGTGTTTGTGTAATGTGTCATGACTTATGCTATTCAGATTTCAAACATACCTTTATGCAAGTCTCATTTGATTTACATCCAGGACAAAATTGCAGTGTTTGGCAAAATGTTAAGTAATTGTGCTATATTGAGTCCTTGTTACATGGAAGTTCCATGTATCTTTTTAAAAAACAACATTGAAATACAATTTTAGCCGGTAGAGGTCATATACTTTGTGTTGTTGCAAAGTAACTGCACACTTTCAGTGTTATCACAGCCTAATCAGTAGGGAGTTGTAGGGCAGTCAGAGCAAATGTTTTTGAGGTCTGGACTTCAAACATAGAAATGTCCACAGCTTTTATCTCAAGTACTTAGCAAAGGTTGCAGTGATTAACTTAAAAGAAAAAAAAACACAGATTAATCATTCTAATTTGGGAGGGATTGTTTCATTCACACTCAGCTTCTGAGGTACCCAAAAACGGAAGTGAAAACAAGTCAGCTCTCTGCTTGTTAATGCTTTGCCTGAGGCTGTTGTACATGCAACAATTATTCACAGAACTCTCAAAATTTGGTGGCATCCTATGTCATCTTGAATGGAATAATGTTCAATCTTAAAGTATTTTTCTGCACTAATGCTGCCGTCTGAATTGAAACAGATATTTAAGGCAATCACACAACTCCATACCATGAATGACCCTGGCGTTTGGACTTATAGCTGATAATAGTCTGTTTAAAGTCACATCATTATTTAGTTTTTAAAATTCATTACTAACACTAAATTTCTGTCCATCCAATTGTCCCCAGAAAAATTAAATAGACTAGACAAAGTAGATAAATAGTAGTAAAAATCTTACCTTCATACTGTCTGAAATGAAAGAAAATTTAAAGTAAATGTAAGAAAAATCTCTGATGGAATATTTGAACATTCACATTAATTCTAATAAATATGAAATACAAAAGTTTTACAGTTTGTTTAAAGCATTTTAGGATTGTATTTGTTTGACTCTATATTGTAAAATCTATAGAACAAATTTTGTCTATGGATAATTAAATCTCCTGAAAGGATTTGCATAGAATTATATAATTACAGCATTTTGAAATGTTATTAGTATTACATTTGCAGTTTGCTAATATAATATAATCTATTGTGTTGTCATTATTATTATTATTATTATGGTGGTTTGTAAAATAAGCTTATATGATTTATTTTTATGGGCAGCTATTTCAAATACAAATTCTGATACCCCTCCACTGGAGCCACAGTTTGTTGCATAAAACAAGGCTGTTTCTCATAATAAAACATTTTGTTATTTTTAATAATACATATTGTTCATTTTTTTCTTAATCCATAAATCCCAATTTAGGTTGACCAATCATCAATCAAAAGAAAATAAAAAAACAAAATTTACAATGTCCGATAAATGATGTGATGTTTGGGTTAGTTTTTTTTTTTCATTTTTTTACAAAACACACCCACCCACACTGTATTACTGTTAGTGAAGCCTGCACATCCAGACATGGTTCACAATAATACCTTGAAAGTCATTTGTCAAGTAAGTGTAATTTTTTCATGTCATTCAAAAAGCAGCTATATGAACAAAACAAAGACACATAGGTGTTGGTGAGTATTATGTCTGTCTGTCACTTCAAAGCAGATTTTGCATGCTGTGCTGCACTGTTCCTTGGGATAAGTTTGAGTTTAAGGAATAAGCTGTTATGCAGCAGCAAGACAGCTGATATATTGATTCAAGATTATTTAATAGTATAGACACTTTGGCAAAAGTGCTGGTGAGCCACATCATTCTACATAGCTCCCCTCTGGTCATTTTCAGCTTCCACAGCAGGTGGTAAGTGAACATATACAGCATAGGCATCATGTTACCATGTGTAATGTTAATAAACCATGCACGCTTGTGACAGTGCTTCGCCGACCATCCGTAAAGGAAACACAAAGTCACCAGGTAGTTTGTAGTTGAGCGGAAAAACCCATTAGTGAGGGGAAAATAGCAGGAGTCAGCGGATCAGGTAAAAAAATCTCTTAGTCTTATTAACAAAACTACAAAGAAAATAATCACTTGTCTACCATCACTTCATGTGCATGTTCCACAGAAGGGTTCAGCCTGGTTCTCACTCAC
The DNA here is from genome assembly GCA_034779995.1 of Parotocinclus haroldoi. Taxonomy (NCBI): domain Eukaryota; kingdom Metazoa; phylum Chordata; class Actinopteri; order Siluriformes; family Loricariidae; genus Parotocinclus; species Parotocinclus haroldoi. The sequence continues at coordinate 6,348 of JAUZST010004931.1, forward strand.
TCAGCTCCATCTCAGCATAAGGTGAACCTTTGCAAGCCAACCCCCCAGTATCATTACCTTATCCCATCTTATAGGATTGGCCACACCCTTGGACTAAATCATTCCTTCAGGTATGACCGTCCTATAAGAATAGATTGTATGTTCTCCCAGCAAACACAAACATCAATACTTTTACAGTTTAGCCTTTTCTCAGAACACAAATAAAACTACCAGTATCCTAATTAATAAGCACAACATCATATACTCGTTACATATATGTTAACACTGACACCCCCTCCCATGAGCTGGCCGTGGACCCTTCAGCACACCGTATGGGTGAGTTAGTCTGTGCTGTCTCCCTTTAACAGACCTGCTACCCACAAGACAGCAGGTAAGTCTCAACATATAAACACCCCCTTCACTGACACGCACCTACAATGGTGATGGGCAGCACCTTTGCCTCATCACAATGCTTGCTCTTATATCTGCCTCCCTCAACCCTCCCCACACAAGGAGTGACACTATGAGTGTACATAGATGTTTTAAGTAAGATAATTGGTCATTTTTGTATAACATTGTGATACATATGTGTTAGATCAATTGGTGTCTCCAAAGTGGGCCTGTGTTAGTAAATATGTGTATATGCATGTGCACAGATGCAATCTGATTTATTTGGCACCCTGATTATGGTTGTTTCCCACTTTGCTGTTAAGCTGCACCTGAATTGGATTTAGCAGGGATGAAAATAAATGTATGATCTCAACATGGGGCCAACCAGATTACACTCCACGGATAATTGTTAAACGTTTCCTGAGAATGTGCACATGTGCATTGTGTTTTCAGTCAGTCAGTCATTATGTGAATGCCGTCTTTTATCAGCAAGTGCAGGTGAATCTTTAGAATGTAACATACAATTGCTTCTAACAATTACGTTAGTTAAATGGGGGGGGGTACAGTAAATTATTGATTCATGTATTGTTTCACAGCGACATCTGGTGGGCTTGGCCTATAATGACAATACAACAGGTAGTCTGATTAGGTTTCGACTACCAAAATCAGTATTGTGTACATTAATTAATTTTTTGTGCAATTTCAGCGCAACATGTGTCTGTTCTGCTGGGTGTGGTTGTCTGGCACAAAAAGATATATCCCACAACTCCAGCCCTCATAGTTTTCCTTCACTTTACAGTTCTATAATGACTTCCATATTTTGCATTCATGCAAGGTGCGATCTGCAGTCACATAATTAAATTTAGCCTCTGAGACTTAGACAACATATAGGCAGTGTAGGATCTGCAAGTAGTTAGACAATAAGTTCAAATGCAACCAAAATGATGTATGATGTCTGACTTGCTGATTAAAATGACGTATTGTATCTCTGACCTGTGTGAGTAATGGGTAATGAGAGTGTCCACTCTTAATCAGATCATACACGGAACAATGAACCTTATCCATGATGTCAACCTGTAGTAGTATATGTTTCAATTTAGGTTAAAGTAGAGAGAAACTTCTAGAAAATCTTTTATTTTAACTTATTTGATTTATTTAAAAATTGTCAGGGTTTTTCCCTCAGAGATAACAAATAAGTAGTGTCTCTTTCTGTATGGATCCCCCACAAAAAGTACAAAATGAGCCTAAAGCCATAACAGCTTTATTTTTATACTGAAACTAACCAGGTATGCACTGAATTTACATTTACAGCATTAGTGAAGCTTGGTGGAACTGGAATTTCAGCATACAATTATTTGATTAGTAGTCCAGACATCTAACCACTGAGCCACCATAGTTAGTAAATCATTTTAAATCACTAAGACACAGTAAGGTTGCCAGTTTATTAGGTAGCAGGTTAATTAGGTTATATTTGTATATGTAGTTTTCTTAAATTTACCAGGATACAGTAATTTCTAATAACGAATATATTTCTTCCCACACACAGTGTATGTTAATCAGTACAATACACTCTATTTTATGCGTGTTCAATGTGTGAAGCATTTCCGTACATTTCCGTATGTGTTTTTATCACAACAGGATGCTGCTGGATCTATTTATTTTTGTTTGATCATCGCTGAGTGTATGCAACTGTAATGGATGAACGCATACCATTACCATACAATGTATTTGCTGTGCGGTTTCCCACAAATAAATAAATACGGGTAACTGCAGTGGATCACTTCGTTTGATAAATGGGTTATTCAAATTTCCAATCAGGCAGATTGGCAACAGTCAGTAATAATTTCCTGCCTAGCTGTTTTTAAAATGACCATTGAAGTTTGGTGTCTAATGAGAGTATGACTTTAATGTTATAGCATAAATCACTGCCTGTGTCTCTCCCTGATGTCTCTGTGGGAGTACAGCGCCCTGCCTGGCTGACATATATAATTTACCCATCACTACCACACATCTGTGTAAATTAAAACCACACATGTGCAAAGAATATAGGACTTTTCCACTTGTTTCATATATTACCACAATCACTACAGTCATGTGGATTCAAGCTAATTCTCATCTGGCTATCTGTTTGTATTTTCAGAGCATAATGTGATGGTATTAATTTAATACAAACACCCATTTATGATCAGGCGACTGCCAGTATCTATGGGACTAGTCTGCCCTCTGCTGGTGAATACAGAGCATTTGAATAAAGTTAATATTAGTAATGCTAGTACTGGATTTTCGGTAATGTTGGTTTTATGAGCACATGTAAAGTAGTTTACTAGTTTTATTTGTTAGTTATCAGGACGCTATTGATAACATGATTTGCCAGATGGCTCAATCATTGATTCCTCACAATCAATTACAGTCAATTTTTTTAAAGGCTAAACTTATTATAGGTCATGTTTACAAAATACTTCTTGTAACATATAAAGCTCTACATGGTCTGGCCCTACAGAATCTGAATTAACTCTTAGAGTCGAACAATCTCATTTGTTCACAAGGTGCAGGACTTTTTAGTTGCTAGAATTAGAAAAGTCACAGCAAGGGGGAAAGCGTTCTCATCTATGCCCCATGCTATGCAATAAATTCCCCACTTTAGGTAAAGATTTAGACACTCACCAAATTCTCTCCAAAGTTTAGGCTAAAACATTTATTTATGTTGGCTTCTGGTTAGATTTAGCCTGGGATGTGTGGGATTCCTGGGGCCAGAGTCTGGGTTCATGTCTGGTATGCCTGCCTTGCCATGTGCTGACCTTTGCCCGGGAGTGTCTGGTGGGCGGTCTGGCTGGGCCAGGCTTTGGTCTTCTTTCATAGTCAAATAGATTTATGGTGATCTGGGAATTTGGGTTGCTCTCTTCTTGCCTCCCAAATTTGATCACTCAGGTTTAATGACTGCTGGTGGGGTGGGTTGCTGATATTTCCTGTGGTACCTTTTGGCTATTATCTTTTGGTCTCTTTACCTGTTCATGGGACAAACAAGTTTTTAATCTTCAGTGAAACAGCTACTAAGCACCCTGTTCAAGAGCTTTGATTATATAATATTTGATCCGAAGACATGCTACTATTTTATTAATGCAATCAGCTTAAGTTAGCTTTAACTGAGGAGCCAGTGTACTGGACAATACACATGGACTCCATGTACAGAAAGTATTCAGACCCCCTTAAATTTTTTTCTCTTTGTTTTACTGCAGCCATTTACTGAAATCAAAGAAGTACATTTTATTTCTCATTAATGTACACGCAGCATCCCATCTAGACAGAAAAAATAGATGTGTAAATATTTTTTGTAAATATAATAAAAAAGAAAAACTAAAATATCACATGGTCATAAGTATTCAGACCCTTTGCTGTGACATTCATATTTAAATCACAAGCAGTCCATTTCTTCTTATCCTTCTTGAGATGGACTCCAGCTGTGTTTAATTGAACTGATTGGGCTTGATTGGGAAAAATCACACAACTGTCTATATAAGACCTCGCAGATCACAGTGCATGTTAATGCAAATGAAAATAATGAGGTCGAAAGAACTGGCCAAGCTCAGAGAAAGAACTGTGGCAAGGTTCGTAAGAGCACCGTGGCCTCAATAATCCTTAAATGGAAGAAGTTTGGGGAGACCAGTACTCTTCCTAGACCTGGCCATCCAGCCAAACTGAGCAATCGTGGGAGAAGAGCCTTGGTGTGAGAGGAAAAGAAGAACCCAAAGATTACTGTGGCTGAGCTCCAGAGATGCAGTAGGGAGATGTGAGAAAGTTCCACAAAATCAACTATAACTGCAGCTCTCCACTAGTTGGGGCTTTATGGCAAAGTGGCCCAATAGAACTAAAAGCCCACATAGAGTTTGCCAAAAAAACACATGAAAGACTCCCAGACTATGAGAAATAAGATTATCTGGTCTGATAAGACAAAGATTTCACTTTTTGTGTGGAGAAAACCAGGCACTGCTCATCACCTTCCATATACAATCCCAACAGTGATACAGGGACAGGACAGCTGGTTGCAATTGAAGGAAAGATGACCGTGGCCAAGTACAGACATATCCTGGAAGAAAACTTGCTTAGGACCTCTGACTGGGCCGAAGGTTCACCTTCCAACAAGAAAATGACCCTAAGCACACAGCTAAAATAACAAAAGAGTGGCTTCGTAACTCTGTGACCATTCTTGACTGGCCCAGTCAGAGCTCTGACCTAAACTTAATTGAGCATCTCTGGAGAGACCTGAAAATGGCTGTCTTACAACGTTCACCATCCAACCTGATGGAACTAGAGAGGATCTGCAAGGAAGAATGGCAGAGAATCCCCAAATCAATGTGTGAAAAACTTGTTGCATCATTCCCAAGAAGACTCATGACTGTACTAGCTCAAAATGGTTCTTCTACTAAATATTGAGCAAAGGGTCTGAATCCTTATGACCATGTGATATTTCAGTTTTTAATTTTTAATAGATTTGCAAAAATATCTACATGTTTGGTTTATTCTGTCAAGATGGGATGCTGGGTGTACATTAGTGAGAAATAAAATGAACTTTTTTGATTTTAGCAAACGGCTGCAACGAAACAATGAGTGATAAATTTAAAGGGGTATGAATACTTTCCAATCAGAGATCAACTTACAAACAAATAACACTACAAAGTTGTACAGAGTACAAATTGGCTTGACTTGGAATTTGCTTGACGTGCCGAGTAGCTAAGGCAAATTCCATTGTGGTATGCTCTGGCCCCACCTCAGTGGAGTAAGTATTCATTGATAATTGTTGGCACTCTCTGAAGTTTACTAGAGAAAAATTAAATACAGTATCTCACAAATGTGAGTAAACCCCTAACTACATATTTTATCATATATTTTCATGGGAAAACACTCTATATATGACCCTTTGACACAATATGAAGTAGTCAGTCTACAGCTTGCATAACAGTGTAGATTTGCTATACCCTCAAAATAACTCAACAGAAATTAATGTCTAAACCATTGCAACAAACGTGTTTTCCAAAGTGTTAATATTTTGTGTGGCTAACATTATTTCCCAGCACTGCCTTAACTCTCTTGAGCATGGACTTGGCTAGAGCTTCACAGGTTGCCACTGGAATGCACTTCTAAAATGATCACTGAGCTTGTGGATTCTTAAATTCCATTTAAGAATGCCCCACAGATGTTCAATAGGGTTTAGGTCTGGAGACATGCTTGACATTTAGTCTCTTTAGCAAGGCAGATGTCTTGGAGGTGTGTTTGTGGTCGTTGTCAAGCTGGAATAATGCCTTGCATCATACAGGGATTGCATTATACTCTGCTTCAGTATGTCACAATACATGTTGGCTCCACACCATGACATTCCCACCATCCAACGTAACTGTAGGAAAAACACACTTGTCTTGGCTCGCATCATTTGCTCAGTACTAGGCGCACTAGTTGAGCCACGAGACCGAATTCAGCCAAACCTCTATTTGTGATTCACAATTCAGTACACAGCGATTCAGTCTTTCCATAGCTCTTTCACAGTAAATATCTGCACTGTGTTTATTGTGTTTTTGTTTATTTTTGCATCTACTGTGCTGTATTCTTAGTGCAAATAAGTTTCAACTAACCTAAAAAGGACAGTATTGACAAACAAAATGGTTTCTCTCCTAAATCCTCCAGAATACAGGTTGCAGTTAGCATTAACAGCTATTCTAATGCCAGTGAGTCCACTTAAGACAGTTTTTCAATTATGAGCATGGTTAAGTTATTAATAGTACTCATCTCCTTATCACATGTCACGTAATACTAGGTACGGGCATCACATGGTATCAGAAGTAGAAGTTGCTCTGTCTAAACAGAAGGTACTGTCATGGCAAAGTTTCACCCCACTGACTGGCCAGAGTGGAAGCAGATACTTTGGTGCTATCGGCTAGCAGCAAAGATAATTAAAGACAGTGGAGAAATACAAGTGAGCTCACTCGTGTACTTTATGGGGAGTGAAGCTGAAAATACATTCAGCTCGTTCAACTTCTCTACCAAAGAAGAATCAAAAACTTTGACATTGTTCTCAAGAAATTTGATGAGAACTTTATTCACCACCGTAATGCTATACATGAGCGGGCATGCTTTTATCAACACAGTCAGAAGCCTGGGGAGACCACAGAGCAGTTCAGAGACCATCTTATGGTAGGCATCTTAGATAAAAACCTGTCTCGGAAGTTTCAACTCAAAGCAGACTTGACATTTAGCAAGGCTAAATGAAGTTATTGAACAAGTGTGGCAGGTGGAGGATATTACCAAACAGGTCAGTCTACAGTCTAACCGGTCAAAGGATTAGCTTGCAAATGTAGGCATGTTACATCATCACAGCAGTTCCCAAAACAGACAGCAGTACTTCTTTGAATGCCTTCTTCAAACATGTTATTAGAGGGAGAGTCATCTGTCTTCTAGGCCTTCATGAAGTTGTGGACATGGGGCTAGTGAAACGAGTGGACAAAATCAGGGCCGCATTCAGGTCAGGTGAACAATTGAATATTGAGGCAGTGAAAATAGCCCTAAAGGAGAATGTCCAGAGAAAAATGGTTGAGACTTTGGCAAGACAAGATGATATTCTTATTGATGGTGAAACCTAGGAGATCCATGACCAGCGCTTATCAAAGGCCCTGAAAGTCGTTGAGGCATTGAATTGAATGAACACGAATACAAATTCCAGCTTTACAAGGTTCATTTCCTAGGTCATGTTATCAATAACCAAGAAAAGGTCAAGTAGACCAACAAAAATTTCAACAACAACTGCCAGGAAAATTGTTTGGTATGCAAAGAAAAACCCACAAATAACATCTGCTGACATACAGGACTCTCTTAAAAGAAGTGGTGTGGCTGTTTCAAGATGCACAATAAGGAGGCACTTGAAGAAAAATGGGTTGTATGGTCGATTCGCCAGAAGAAAGCCATTACTACACCACAAAGCAGCCAGCTTACAATATGCCAGCCAGCACAGAGACAAACCTCAACATTTCTGGAACAAAATTATTTGGACTGATGAGACCAAAATTTAACTTTTTGGCCACAACCATAGACGCTACATTTGGAGAGGTTTCAACACCTGTAACCTGTACCACACCGCCTTTTCCTAAGACTGCTGGGGCGTGGCCTGTCTGTAAGCTTTCCCACTGTGCTATGGACACGGACTGGTGCTTTCGGGCAAGCAAGTCTTTGGCTCCCCCTCTTTCCAAACCTATGAACACACACACACCTTCCATTTTCGGCTTCTCCCCCCAGTCGCATCATGACAGGTCTGTGTGAGCGCTCTACGTAGCTGATATAGATCGGATGGCTGCTCGTTGTTGCTGTTTCTTTTCCTCAATCCCTTTCCCTCTTCACCTCGGTTAGTCTTTTGTCAAATGTCATTATATGTGCTTATGTGCTAAGGAGTTTTTTTGTGCTCACATACTGTACGCCTTGGAGGACAGTATGTGGGTGGGGCTTTTTTATCTCCAATCTTTCCCGATGTTTACCATATTTTAGTTTTCCTCAGTTATGTCTTCCTGTCTTGTCTCTCCATCCACCCCAAACATCTCGATCTGCCTGGGTCTGGTACTTGATGCGCCGGTGGACCTCACTCCTTTTAAACCAGTCATACTCTGCCGAGATGTGGGATCCAATGGGGCAAACGGGGGCTGGAAGCCCAGGACACATTGCTAGGAATTCTGTGCAATCTCTGCCCAGGGGAGGAAGCGAGCCTAGTCCGCCAGGTTTTCATAGCAATAGAGTCTCAGAAACTTGCCTAGCTCCTGGTTCACCCTCTTGCACTGACCATTCGATTGGAGGTGGTAACCCGAGGTGAGATTAACGACTACCCCTAGTTTCTCCAGTTGCATTGAGTGCAAGTAGGACAGGAAGCAATGTCCTTTTACATCACCTTTCACCAAAACCGAGACGCTAGGAGTGACAGTGTGCAGGTCTCACCTGGGTGTCCCAAGTGGGGGAAAACATGGGCCCAGGTGAGGAGCCATTCTCTGATATCCGGAGGGACATATTTTCTGTCTGGGCAGCCTGGTGGTGGGATGCCAGTCAGGTGTGACTGGGCAGCATTTTTTTAATTCAAAGAACAGGGATCCAGCAAAGTCGACTCATCACAGCACATGTTTGTAGAAGTGTAGGACCTCACTCAGAAAAAGAGTTGTCAGGCTGGAAAAGGTTACAAAATCATCTCTAAAGTGTTTGGACTCCACCAATCCACAGTCAGACAGGTTGTGTACAAATGGAGGAAATTCAAGAACAAGGAAAACAAGGAAAACAATGCAGAACCAAGAACCTTGTCCCATCTGTGAAACATGGTGTTGGTAGTATCATGGTTTGTGCCTGTTTTGCTGCATCTGGGCCAGGGAGGCTTGCCATCATTGATGGAACACTCTGAATTATATCAAAGAATTCTAAAGAAAAATGTCAAGACATCTGCCCATGAACTGAATCTCAAGAGAAGGTGGGTCATGCAGCAAAATAACGACCCAAAGCATACAAGAATAAAGTTAATGCTTTGGAATGTCAAAAGTCAAAGCCCTGACCTTAATCCCATCAAAATGTTGTGGAAGGACCTGAAGAGTTAATGTGAGGAAACCCACCAACATCCCAGAGTTGTAGCTGCTCTGTAGGAGGAATAGGCTAAAGTTCCTCTAAGCCGGTGTACAGAACTGATCAATAGTTAACGAAAACATTTAGTTGCAGTTATTGCTACACAGGGGGAATCACACCAGATATTGAAAACAAAAGTTATGTTTACTGAAACAAGTTCAAGCTATAGTTATATAATGTACATGGACATAAAGTCCAGACATTCAGCTTTCAGTTGAGGGTATCCACATTAAAATTGGTTGAAGGGTTTAGGAGTTTCAGCTCCTTAACATGTGCCACCCTGTTTTTAAAAGGACCAAAATTAGATGGACAATTGACTCAAAGGCTATTTAATGGACAGGTGTGTGCAATCCCCTCATTATGTCATTCTCAATTAAGCAGATTAAAGGCCTGGAGTTGATTTGCGGTGTGGTGCTTGCATTTGGAAGATTTTGCTGTGAAGAAAACATGCGGTCAAAGGAGCTCTCCATGCAAGTGAAACAAGCCATCCTTAAGCTGTAAAAACAGAAAAAACCCATCCAAGAAATTGCTACAATATTAGGAGTGGCAAAATCTACAGTTTGGTACATCCTGAGAAAGAAAGAAAGCACTGGTGAAC
>JAUZST010004932.1:0-15944 GCA_034779995.1 Parotocinclus haroldoi
CAAAGCAAACTTTTTGGGTGCATTTAGGCTTGGGGTAGATTCGGGCAACAGACACAGTTTTAATAGAGTTAGGTCTGAGTGACGGTGCATGGCTACCGGCAGACAGATGGTTAAGCCTAATTGCCTGCCGCCTGGCCCCTGCTCAACGTGTTCGATATAAAACGGCAAGACCAGGAGAAAACTAATCGTGGCTTAACGTTAAATTATTACTCTGATTCAGAACAGGACAACGAAACAATAAGTGAGATTGCCTGAAATGTGATCAGATATCCGAGTTACAGTATGTAAAATGTAATGCAAAATAACATGTTGGAAACATTACACTATGTAATAGTTTAATAGTTAGTTAATCAAGTAATTATTTAATTACTCTGAGCGTGTAGGTTTCGACCAGTATAAAGATCCCAAAGCCATGCTGTCTGGATATCATCCAGACATCTAATTTGGTGAGCAGTGCTGGAAAAAACCTCCCAAATGTTACATTGTTCAAAAGCCTTGGAGGAAACGGCCCCTGTTATCTGCAGCATGCAAAATGTGACCAATTTGGTTGTGCCGGTTACTATGAATAGAACTGCTTGATTTTATCATTTTGATTCCACCTGCGAGTACATCAAGAGTCTGCTGGTGCCGTGCCATGTGAGTGTCACTTTTGGGATTAGTAGGAAGTAACACTCTATAAGTGAGTTTATTCTAGAAGTTATTTAGACACAAATATATGTAAAACAGACATTATTTGGGGCGGATAACGTAATCCAGAGGTTATATTAACATAGATGTGTGTTACAGGGATTCGTTTGGGTAGAGAATTTAATCCAGAGGCAGTATTAACACAAATATGTGTGTAATAGGGATTATTTTGGGTAGATAACTTAATCCATAGGTTATATTAACGTAACTAGGTGATTTACAGAGACTGTAGATATTTATACACAATATATTAACACCAATGTGTGTAACAGGGACTATATATGGTAGATAATTTAATCCAGATGTTATATTGACGGAACCGTGTGTAATTCAGAGATTATTTGGGGTAAAGCATTATAAAGGATATGTTAATACAAATGTAAGAGGGATTGTTATTGTTAAATACGTACTTGAGTAGATCCCAGTTTAAAGTTCAGCATGTCGTTTTGACCACGTCCCCTTGCCTAAATGCATTTCTGCCATGTGATTGGCGGATTAGATATTTGTGTTAACGAGCAGGTGAACAGACGTACCTAAGACAGTGGCCGGTGCATGTATATAGAGAAAGATTTCTTTCTTGTATATAAGCATTAGGATAGAATTGATTTTATTGCTAATGTACAGTGTGTATATCAGGGATTATTGGAATATAAGTAGAACTAATTAGTCCGGGAGTGATTTTCATTAAGTTAATGAAGCACATGCAATATAAGAACAGCAGCTGGATGTTGTGATGTCAGTGCAGTTCTCCAACAATAATTCAATGCTGCGTTTAATCGCCTCAGTCCTCTCCATGATTCGGCTTGTGTGCAGCTATTCGTCCTTTCTCTAATTTCCCTGAAAACTGAATGAACAAAGGAAAAGTGGAACTGAACGCTTTGATTAACAAATGATCTACAGACGGCGTTCACTGTTCAGAGTCGTGTAGATGTGTCCCCACTCTGTGTCTCTCCATTAGTGCTTCTCTCGTTATTTGCATCTCATGCAGCATCTCAACTGCTTCTGTTCTGTTACATAGAAAGCTGTGTTTTGCATCTTTTATTGACGTTTTAATAAAGTGATTCAGATTTCCTTTGTTTAATGTCTCTGGATTAGGTGTTTGAATTGCCTGGGGGCGAAGAATCCCTTATTGTCGTTCCTTTATTTTTCACCTGCACCCCCACGTTATGGCCGTGGCCAAAAGTTTTGGGAATGGAACAGATTTTGGTTTTCACAAAGTTTCCTGCATTCCGTTTTTTAGAACTTTTTGCCAGATTTCTATATAGTATAATGATGAACAATTACAAGCATCTCATACATCTTTGAGCTTTTTAATGACAAATGCTTCTTTAAGACCACTGCAATTCACCTCAGTATGCTGGATATTAGCTTCCAGCGCAAAATCTTGGATGATGGCAACCCATTCTTACCTAATCAGTGCTTGGAGTTGATCACACTTTCTGGGTTTTTGTTTGTTCACCCTCAGTGTGATTGAGATTTGGAGAGTTTCTTGGCCATAGCCCCAAAATTGAGATGTTTTGTTCACAGAGCCGCTTGTTTATCACTTTTGCCTTGAGACACGGTGCTCTATCATGCTGGAAAAAGCATTGTTCATCTCCAAATTGCTCCTGGATCATTGGGAGAAGATGCTCTTTAAGGATGTTTTGATATCCTTTCTTATTCATGGCAATGTTCTTTTTAAGCGAACCTACTCCCCAGGATGAGAAGCAAGGACTCATGGTAGCACTTTCCTTTTCTTATTGCTTTTCAGCACCTTTTCTTCTCCAGACCATCATTTGTCCGGATGTCCCATTCTGAAGACAGTCCTCTGCAGCCCAATCCCTATAATTTCTGCAGAATTTCAGTTTGCCTTTGATTTTCTTAGAGAGAGGTTTCTTCTTTTTGCCTTTCCTGACAGCAAGCCATCCTCCAAAATCCTCACTGTGTGTTCAGATGCACCCACACCTTCTCTCTGCCATTCCTGAGCCAGCTCTGACCTGTTGGTGACCTGTTCTCGTAGCTGCATCCCCTTAAGGAGATGGTCCTGACACTTGCTTGACTTTCTTGCGCACCCTAATGAGATCATCACTAAAATGATGTTAGCAGACCATTTTCCCAGACTGAAATGCAGTGTCTTGTGATTTTTGTGATAATGAATATGAAGCATTTGAAAAAAGAAGGATTTGATTTTATTTCATTCAAAAGATCAGAAAAGCAAATAAAAAGTCAAAGAAAGTTGTTTGATTATGCAAATGGGATGGAAAATCAATGATGGTGATTGAGTAGTAAGTGATATAATCATGGGGGTGAACAGAAGCATGTTAAACTGGACGACAGTGCCCCCACATTGACTGTTCAGTAGGCTGTATGGTCACCCAAGACAGTGATAGCGCATGGACAGGGTCAAATTGTCCAGCAGCTCTTTTCATATTTATTTTGAAAAATGGATACAGCAGACTTTTTGAAAACGAAACATTTGTGCCCTTTTCAAAACATTTGAGATGATTGTACAATGGTACAGATTAGTACATATTTAAATAAGACATTGGCTTCTTTAACCATAGGATGTTCAAAAATAAATGGCATTGCCAGGCATTGTGTTCAGTTGTTTGTGCAATTTCGAGTTTACAAGATCAGTTCATCTTAAATGATTTCCATTTCAGTCCCACACAGCGTAAGCTTTGAGCTGAAACAGAAACGGCTCTTATTTTCTCTCAAGCACTAACCAGTGTTGGAGGTGTGTCTTACAGCAGGTGTGTCTTACCCCTTCAAAACTAGTTCTTAATACCCTCAGTTACCAAACCACCAGGCCACTTTTCCCTTCACTCATCACCAGCAGCACCTTAGACCAACAACACTCTTCTGCAGCTATCTGTTTCCCAGCTGAGAGCAAGTCACATCTACAGCCAGGTAAGAACTCTGATGCACTGAAAGCCTTTCTTAAATGTCTACAAATGTCGTCTATAGTGTTGTAAATTCATGCCTTTAATTAGCAGCTGTGATTTTAAAAAGGTTATGAGATACTTTTCTGAGGGGTAATAACACTACAACTGTTATTGCCATTAAACTGTAACGATTTGCCTCTTAATTGTTAAATAAAACTACAAACACCACAGTCAATGCTGTAAAATAGTGTTTTATATTATTATGCTATATATTACTGTGCATGGTTATATTATTTATTCTGAAATAATTGATCGATAATTGATTACAATTGATTAAAAAGTTCATATTAAAGGGAATTTGTAATGGAGTTTTGTATCCTTCATCTTTTAGACTTTATATACTCACACACTTTCTGGCCACTTTATTAGGTACACTTATCATATCTGATTACAAAAACATGGCAGAAAGGCATGTAGACATGATCAGGACAAACTGCTGAAGTTGACACAGCGCATCAGAATGGGGAAGAATAATGATTTAAGTGACTTTTAACGTGGTATGACTCTTGGTGCTAGACAGGCTGATTTGAGTGCTTCCGAAACTGCTGATTTACTGGGGTTTTCACACACAGCACCATCTCTAGGGTTTACAAAGAATGGTTTGAAAAAGAAAAAATACCCAGTGAGGACAGTTCTGTGGATGAAAATGCCTTGCTTATGTCAGAGATCAGAGAAGAATGGCCAGACTGGTTCGAACTGATATTCACTAAATTATAACCGTGGTATGCAGTAGAGTATCTCTGAATCAAACCTTGAAGACCTTGCTAGAGCAGCAGTAGGCCACACCGGTCTCCTTTCAGCAAGCTACAATTTTTTACAGGCTTACCTGAAGAATAGAAGATTGGAAAACCGTGTCTGGCAGGGTCAGAATTCGGGGTAGACAACATGTATGTCAGTATGGACCAAATTTCTGAGGAATGTTTGCAGCATCTTGTTGAAGTTATGCCATGAATAAGTTATGCAGTTCTAAAGGCTAAAGTGTGTCCAACCAGGTACTAGCAAGGTGTACCTAATAAAGTGACGTGTACACACACACATATATATATATATATATATATATGTTTTGTGTGTGTGTGTGTTTTTATCTCATTTTTGCTCACAAAAATGAGAGGGCATTTCAAAATGTATATATTTTATTATTATTTTAAATGAAAAAACCCTAATTTTTCATTCTAACCTTGTTTACAGTTGAACTATTCTTAAGTGAAATACTGACCCAAAGCTGGACAAATCTGGTCCATGGAGGCCTCTGTCGAATCACGTTGGGCGTCCCCATCGCTGATGCCAGCTGAGGTGTTGTCTGCTTACCCATGTGACTCCACTTGCGTGTCCCACATAGAGGAGGATTCCACTTTCCCCAGCATAGAGGCTGAATATTCAGCCTGCAGCCTGCCATCTCTCTTCACCAACGCCATCCAGAACCGCAACACAGCAGCTTACAGACACAGTCCAGGTCAGTCCACCTACACACATCTGTACCAGACCAACACCAATGAATATGTCTTGGGACTGTGGGAGGAAACTGTGCTACCCAGGGTAAAACCACATGGTCATAGGGAGGAAGGACATGCACACAGGTGGGACCCAAGGTCAGGATCGAATCTGCAATGGTACTTTGAGGCAACAGTGCTAACCACTGCACCACCATGCCACCCTGGGCTAAAAAAAGCAGATATTACTTTCTAGTGCAATTGGGAACCAAGGGAAACTACAAAGCAGGACTCCATTGGGGAAAATAGCACACATATTGGATCACTGAGCAGTTGAAAAACATTGCCTGAGAGGATGATACTCAGGATGAGAATGAGTTTCTTTGGAGTTGTGAGCCAAAAGCACTAACAACTGTGTCACCATGCTGCACAATATATTTATATAGGTATGTGCATATTATTCTTTTTCTGTCTGCAGTGCGAACCGTTTACTCCTCCCCTTTCCTGAGTGGCCTGCCATGGCTGGAGGGCTCCGGTGCCCACACACTCTCCCATCCATACCCATCAGCCTCGTCTTCCTGGCATGGCAGCAACACCTTCAACCGGACCCCGGGGCTCACCGGACCCCACACCACGTCGACCTCCTCTCCTTTCCATCCGTCCATCAATCTGCCCTCCATCAGAACCCCTCGCTCTGAGCTGTACCCCCCCAGCCTGGACTGTAAGGACAGTGTGAAAGGGGAGCGATCCAGTGCTGCAGCAGGTGCTGAGGTTGTGGGAGGTGTGTACACCATCAACCACTCTGCTAACAGTGTGTATTCACACGATCACTGTTTGGCTCAGGCGCACACGCCGGCTCACACACATGCCCTAGGGCAGTACAGCTCGTGTGGCAACTTGGCACACGAGTTTGGCCCTGCAGGCCTCTACTCACCCTCCTCGTTCTCTCCGAAACTTAAGGGCAAGATGAGCCTTTCTCCTACAGGTAAGGACTTGGTGTTCGTTGGGAAACTACTGTGGGGTTGTTATACATTAGGCAACTAAAATGATATGCATCTTACTCCTAGAAACACGTGAGTGTGTGAACTGTGGGGCCACTGCTACCCCACTGTGGCGGCGTGATGGTACAGGCCACTACCTCTGCAATGCCTGTGGGCTGTACCATAAGATGAACGGACAAAACAGACCCCTGATCCGGCCAAGAAAGAGATTGGTATGGCTCATGAATCATAAACTGCTCTACCTAGAAAGATCCAAATGTCCTGAAGAACCTTGTTTATTTATGTACTTATTTTGATTTGTGCTAATTTATTTAGACCAGCGTGCGTGTGTGCGTGCGTGTGTGAATATATATATATATATATATATATATATATATTGCATGTCTCCTGTTGCCCTGTTAATTCTTTTCTTTCTCATGATCCCTGCAGGTTGTCAGTAAGAGGGCGGGCACTCAGTGTGCCAACTGCCAGACATGCACCACCACACTGTGGAGACGAAACGCCAACGGCGAGCCAGTGTGTAATGCCTGTGGCCTCTACTTCAAACTACACAATGTACAAGCCCCATTGTTTTTTTTTTCTTTAATACGAAATCATTATCAGTAGAGAAGGGATTCACAAAGTGAGATGTTTTTATATTAAATTGAAAGGGTCTCACAGTAAATAGATTTTGCTGGGTGCACTTGTGACTAACTCTGAGGCTCCAGAGACACCTTGTCCACTATTACCCCCGTAACTCTGACCAGGATAATGCAGGTTAATTAAAAAAAAGGAAAGTTTTTTTCCCCCCACTTTCTCTAGATTAATGTGGAAAATGACAGGTGTCAGAAAGAGGCACACACTGGACTTCGGTATTAATGGTTCTGTCACTTTTGCCATCCGCAGGTCAACAGACCACTGACCATGAAGAAGGAAGGAATCCAAACACGGAACCGGAAAGTGCTGAGTAAGAACAGGAAGGACAGGAGGAGCGGCACGGTGGAGCTCGATGTGGTGTATTCCGAGTCGGCCAAGATCCCTGGTACAGATAGGTCTTTCGATTCCTTCTCAGTGGAGTCATACACTCACAGTGCTCACTCTGCAGGTCCTTCTGCTACCCTACATACCAACCCTCACCTGCCCTCAACATATCACCATGCTGCTGCTGCCACCACCGCCATCCTCTCCAGCATGGTATGACTAAACGTTACCCCGAAATATTTATACAGACTGAGACTGAGCAGTGTCTGCTGTTCTATTTTCATGCTTTATTATTCACTTTGTAATTGTAATTCTGTTTTAATCTTTTTTTCCCCACTTTATAATTTTTTGGCACTACTTATTTGTGTCTTTGATTATGCATAGTAATTATTCGTGTTTAGGAAAACCCATGAAGGTTATCACAGAATGGAGAATGACTGAAAGTTTGGTTGTATTATTGTATTCACTTCAATAAAACTTTAAAAAGCATTGACGAATGTATTGATATGCACAAGCTACCTAGCGAAACACTACAATAGTTACTTCCTAATTTTAGAAACTTTTTTTTAATAATAGTTGTACAACTCCAAACCAGAAAATGTTGGAATAGTAAGAAAATGCTGTGTTTCTTACATTTACTTTTTTTTATTTCATTGTAGACAGTATGAACCTGAAATAATTCATGTTTTTTTTATTTAGAGGCAATTTTACGGTTAAAAAAAAACTAACTCACTATGTGATTTCACAGGATCTTAGAATTGATTCTTGAGCTTTTAAGGAGCAAAGATGGCCAGAGAAATCTCCAGTTTGTCAACAAACTGACTTAATTATTCAAATGTTTACATCACAGTTGAAATGGATTTACATATTACTTCGTCTGCAGTGCATAATATCAGCAAATGATTCAGGAATTATCACTTGGGACAGCACTGCATCAAGAACAACTGAAATACTGAATTGCTTGTTATCCTCTGTGCCAAAATGCCTAGTAAGTGTTGTGAAAGGGAATGTCAGCATTATCCATCCATCCGTTATCCCACCATCAAATTTGGGTGCAAGAGCAGGAACATCCCCAGACACAAATTAACCTAACACATGTCTTTGGACCGGAGTACCCAGAGTAAACCCATGCATACATGGAATGGACCCAGGCTGTTCCACTCTGGGATTGAACCCGGGACCTTCTTGCTGTGAGCCGATCCAGCGTGCTGCCCGAATGGCAACATTACAAAGTGGTAAATGCTTTACCATCAGGAATGCAGGAATGGATGTTTATTAACAAATTAAATATTTCAGGTTTATAATCTCTGCAATACATTTTTTGCATTTCATTTTTTTTTTGAATGAACAGTTTCCATACTGTGCCAAACATAATGATTTTTGAATGTCTTTTAAATGGGAGCGGTTAGCCCTATCACCTCACAGCTGCATGAACTTGGGTTCGAGTCATGGCACAACCACTGCCAACCACAAGCCATTGCATATTGCATGTGTTTTACTGTCAGTGAATTAAATATGGATTATAAAGAGCAAAAACACAAACTCCTTATTAAAGATGATATCATTTGGAGCTTGGATGGCGAGGTGGTTTGGTTCAGGGCCCGCAGATACGATTACCTGTGTCTGAGGAGGGGTGGAAGCTGGTCGGGGGAAGAATAGGTGCTGGAGCAGCGACTCCTATTCAGCTTTTAATGGACTGATGTCAGGACAAATGTCTGACTTGAAAAGATTTGGGTAAAAACGTGAAGCCACTAAAATAGATTTGGCAAAGTTTGGGGAATTGTCTGTAAATTTTCATTGGAATCTTTACACCCTGAGTTTTCCCACACTACATAGTAAAGGAGGCAAATCAGCAACAAGCAATTTAACTGCATGCATGTGGCATGAGACGATTATTTAAATAAAACCGAACTCCGAACGTTGTTTTTAACTTCGCGGTCGGTTCTGTCTGTGGCTCCATTGTGTTTGTAGAACATATAATTGCACGGAGTGCAGCGTGCGAACACTATGTATGCAAATCCTGTGATTTTCATAGTGTGGAAGTATGAATCGGAGTGATACCAAATTCAAATGTGTGGCTTTATGGAAACGCTGAGAGACTCAAACCAACCGTTTAGGCCATGAACCACTACAATGTAAATATACAGACTGAGCTGCTTGTCATGTTAACATCATGACACAGTGCACTTTACTCTTCATAACCACTGTGGTGGTAAAACGGTTAATGACCTGGACTATGAAACGGAAGGTCCAGACTTCAAACGGCGGCAGTACCACTGTTGGGCCCTTGAGTGGTCTGGCGTACTCAATGCAAAAAAAAAAACAAAAAACAAACAAACAAAATAACTGGAACAACTGAGCCCAGAGAAGTCAACATCACTCTGACATGGTTGACACGAGGCTTCTTTTTTGGGGCAGTAAAATCTTAAGTGGTATTTGAGCTGAACAAAGGTTTGATAAAGGAATCCCTTTCCATGTGCTTCTATCAGCTATTGATGAATGTCGGTTCTTGATGCAGCACTGTCTGAGGGATCAAAGATCACGGGTCTTCAGTATATTTCACACATTGAAATTCCTCCCGTTTCCTTGAAATGTTCAATGTTAATATGATGCACTGTACAGTGAAATATGCAAACCCCTTCCAATCTTTCTGAGGTCAAATATTTGTAAACTTCTCAATCATTTTCTCACACTTTCTTGAAAAACAGGAGATCTCCCGTTCATCTTTGCTCCTGAAAGACTTTCCTAGATGCTGCTTTCGTACCAAATCATGATTACAATCACCTGTTGACATCACCCTGTTTGAAATCTTATCATTATTTATTTTTTAACTCCATTACTGGCTCTATTTCCCTGTCCCAACTTTTTAAAAATGTGTCGCAGGTTTGAAATGCAGGAAAGGATGTTTATTAACAAATTAAATGAAGGTGACAAAATAAAACACGAAACATATCGGGTTCAAATATGAGACACACCTCAGTTTTTTTGTACGCCTTTTCTATGTAAACGTTTCTCAGATTTGGGGTTGTGATATATGTGGAATAAACCATGATTGGATGTGATTTTATAAGCATATAACCAACACCTGGGTGATATGATGCAGTTATCCGTCCATTAATGGATTCTTTTCCAATAACATCACAACCCAGAGACATTGTACCATGTTGTTTATTAAACAAAGCAAAGCAAATCATGCCATTTCACCCCACTGTTGTCATGTGGCAGGTACTCTGATACAGAAAACTGATACAGACTTACTGCTTCCTCATGGGATCAGTGGTATCTTGGCAATAGTCCAGTAGGTAGTCCTCCCAGGTACATCACTGCGCTCCATAATCACACCAAGCTCAGGTCAGGTTTGGAGTAACCCTAGATCTGTTCTATGGAGCTCCAGGGCTGCATGAAGCGCCAATATTTTAATCACATGATATTTTAACCACATGAGGTTAATTGGGATTAATATGCAAACGACATGGTCAAAAGAAATGCACTAAGCTTCAGCATTAAGCGTTTATCAGTTTGCAATTCATTTAAAATAATAATTCAATGACATTATCCTCATTGCGTCTTATCACGTTTGCTGCATCTCAACATTTTATTGCTACACCACTCCTGGACTGTGAAACATTTTTTTAATGAAAAAGAATCATTTTTCAACATTCGTGCAAAGAACAAGCCTGATAAACACCAGGTGAAAAAAAACAGAAAGACCCTGACTCTGAATGAACCTTTCAAGCTTTTGAAAATATGCTGTAGCATTATGGGAAATGTAGTGCGTGTAGCGAATTAGAGCGGGATGGCCTGCAGTTCTGCTCAGCAATCCAAGATAAAATTCTTTGTTTTAGCTGAAAATGGGTTTGATGGCACCCCAGGACTTACTTTTATTACTTAAGGAGTTTGAGGAGAAAAACGAAAGCTGTTCTTCCTGTGTGTTTTTGGGGCGGACAAGGTTTTCTGGTCAGATTCATTGATACATTACACAGTGCTGGCAAAGGTTCTTAAGATCTGTGATACAGCAGGTTTCGGTGCCTCATAAAGCCCTAGCTTGCTGCCAGTGTGCTTCATTCCCATTTGTCCACAGATAAAGAGATGCACACCAGGGGTATCATGGGGTCCTGGAGAAGGGCACGGCAGCTCTGAGCTCTGACCTTGGTACTGTGATGGCTGCTGTCCTTGGTCCTGAACTTGGGGGTGGTGATACCTGTAAATAAGGCCAGGCAACACAATACACTCAATCTTATGATACATTCTTGGGATGTTACTGGTTACTGGTACTTTCTTGAAACTATAATTGGCAGTCAGTTGTATTAATTGCTAACTCCCAACTGGCATTGAGGAATAAATCTTACAATTTATTGCAAGTTCTCTGAGTTCTCAGGTCATGTGTGATAGTGTGTGTGTGTGTGTGTGTGTGTGTGTGCGCGTGTGTGGGTGCGGGTGCAGGTGTGTGTGTAACCAGCTCAATGTTTAGAGGGAAGAAGTGAACCAAGTGCTTCTGGAAACTTGCTTAATATTTGCAGAGTCAGCAAGACAGCTGAAAAACTGGTTACCATTTGAATCCCTTGGAGGCACATCAGCTTCCCCTCGCTTGTCCATTTAAGGAACAGGATATGTGGTCAGGTGTAGGATGGTCACTTGGACAATGGGTCCAACTAGTTGGCCAACAAGCTGACATTGTGGAGCTCTAGTTGGACTTCAACACCAACAGTCTTCTTTTTCTCATTTCTCCTTCTCTGTGCCCCTGCCTCCCTCCATCTGTTTCACTCTGTCAGTGTCAACCACACAGACGCGCTCCTCAGGCCTATAGTGGAGCCCCATTGTGCAACGCAGGCAGCTTTTGGTTTTCCGGAGTCTCTGACAAACAAAATTGCAGAAGGGAAGAGGAGATGCACATAAGGAGGCTTCAACCGATGTTACATGCCACCATGAGTGTTTTTTTTTCAAGGTGCCACACGGGTCCCATCATGGTCTGGTTTCAGTTGCTGGCTTCCTCCATTCGGGGTGAACCGGGTTTATCTGGGTGGCCAAATGGGTGGGAAATGGAACTGAATGACAAATGGAGATTAGCAACCACAGAGCAAGTCCAGCGGTCGCATGGGCACGACCGTTAGGGTTTCCTCGGCCCACCTGTCACACACGCATACAGATGCACATAAGAGTCACATACACACGTGTTTGACACACTGCCTTTCTACACACTCACATATACAGCCTTGCAAATTGAAACATAGTCAGTGGTTAGTCGTAACCCTCTACTCGCCTTGTATCGCAAAATAGGGAGTGGTGACAGACAAGCTCTTGACCTTTTGTCTGTATCGTATATCAACACACAGACACACACACACACTCAGTGGAGGCCAACAATTTGATACTGCAGCATCATAATGACCCCAAACACCTAAATTCTTTCACTCACTCCTCAAAGTCTGATGAAGATCAAAGAATGTTGACTGGCATTGACTTTGCTCCACTGTCACTTAATCTAAAGCGCATCGAGCATTTATGGGGGCACTTGAAGACAGACGACAGGAGCACAGCCCACGATGGAACACCAACCCTGGGGGAAGTCCCCCCCATCAGCCTCTTTCCCTTATTGCCTGCATGTAACACCTGGACTAGAACCGTCATTGTGATTTAATTTGTAATTACCCTATCAATTGGCAGAGCAGTCACAAATCCTAAATACAGCCATACCTCGTTACCGACCACTTCACAACTCGCAGCATTCGCAATTTTGCAACGAGACGAGAAAGAATCGCCACGGCCCCTGTCGTTTCTTCGGGACTTGGTGCTCTTGCTTAAAAAAGTCAATACCAGGGTCGAATGGCTGTTCAAGCTGAAACATGAAGTATTTATCAGTCTCGCAGTATTTCTCTGCTAAAATCTGCTCGACACTTTCTCTTTTTTTTTTTTTTGGATTATCTTTACATTTATTCTTAGTACAAATAAATCAGCTTGGGTCCTAAGAAAGTTAGTAGTGACAGCCAACCACATAAACACAGCGGAAAAGGTTTAATGCATTTATAATGTTTTCTAAAAATATATTTATCTATGTATATATATAGTGTTTAAGTACACAATACTTAAACTCCTTCCACAGTTTGGGTTATTTAATTTACATTAATGTTTCTGAGAAGAATCGTCTCAGGACTAGCCTGGAGAATTAGGGGTGGGTACTGAGGTACCACTAAAAATATATGACCTACCTTTATGAGCACATTAAAATCAATGTGTACGTTTATAAAGTCACTATACTATACTATACTATCCTTTTTTCTGTCATATTCGGACCTTTGTCCTGAGAATCGGCAGCTTGTGCTTCTTCATAAATCAGCTCCTGACAGGAGTAACCTTACTGGTTAAGTGAAAGATATCGATAATCAAACTGAGATCCCCGAACTTACAGTGTATTCCGATAAATCCATTACTTACTCCTTCTAACATAACTCAGCTCTTATCGAATTCAGTACAGACTAAAAACAGCTCCCTCTGCAGTCATGGTTCCTCTCAAGGGCTCTTCCTTCTGATGTCCATTTTAAAGTCCTGTCTGAACGGGGGAACATTTTAACTGGATTCTGGGCTCATTTCTTACAGGAGCTCCTATGTGATTTAATGTCACCCAAGTCTGCGTTCCTCTCTCCTCCTCTGAGAAAATTACAAGCAGAATCACCCCCTTAATTTCCACAGTTCTGAGCGTCTCTGATGATCCGGATGCATGTTCTGATCTCGGTGACTCCAAGGGCAATGAGCGCCTTGTGATGAACCCTTTGTAGATCTCTAAACAATGTGAATCCAGTTCCATCATCCAGTCCAATTCCATTATATGGTTAAAGAATGACTTTATATTGACATGTTCACGGTACTCTACTATACTCTACATTTGTTTTCTAGACACAATGCCCATTTGAAAACACATCCTATTAAATTTAGCTTTAGATCATTTTAATTAATCACCCATGGATTCCTATTTTAATATCTGTAAACCTTCTATGAGATAATCTGCATAGTAAAACATGAATATTTCATAAGGAGAACTTCACGGTACACCTTTCGTTTGTGATATAGCGGTCCCATGTGGCTTTGTTGTTCATGTGCACTGAATGATACACAAAGCAAAACTGGTCATGTGAACTCCAATCAGATGGATTTTAAAAAGACCAGTTTCTCCCAGACTTGTGGGGGCCAGTCATTAAATTAGAATTGACAGGGCCTGATGCACCATGAAAATGATTTAAAGAAAGCTTATGTACAGAGTGGCAGTTCATTAACTTTAGACTGTGTCTAAAGCACGTTTGTAAATTGCTCTGGATAAGGGCGTCTGCTAAATACTGTAAATGTAAAATGTAAACGTCTGACTGTCAACCCCTAGGCGCTCTAACAAGACCCCCCCCCTTTCTACGAAGACTTAATATTTCTGTGTTCTCAAGTACAGACCCCCATGACCCTCAAAAAGTGGAGTCCCTTTATATTTCTTTTAACCTTTATATTTCTTTTTACAGTGATTTATACTTAAAGCCATTGTGAAGTTAAGGTTCTTGCTGGAGGGCTGGTGGAGGCAGGATTTGAACCCTCAACCTTCTGGTCAACATACCAGTAGCTGAACCACTAAGCCACTCCAGTTGTCTTTATTAAACTGGAAATAAATTAGACTCAGATAAACCTGTCTTACAGTTCCAGCAGGTAGTGAGTTAGTCACATGACAAATAGGTGACAGTTTTGAAACCTATATTTGTTTTGGCCTTATTAGGTATTTGTGGTATATTTTAGTATTAGTTTTGATAATTTAGTTTTATTGTCAAGTCAAACCAAATTTCTTGCTATAGCGCTTTTTACAACGGTGCATCGTCTTAAAGCAGCTTTGCAATATCATATTATCCATAAAGACCAATCCCAAATTGAGATAACCTGGGCCGACAGTGAAAAGGAAAAACTCTGAATACAGAAGGAAGAAACCTTGGGGTGGGGGTAAGAATTAAAAAGGGATCTGTCTTCCTTGGGTGGTGACTTTAACTGAAATAGTTAAGTTTGTATTAATAGTAAACCTACGTAAATAATAACAATTAAGTTAGTAAGTAAATATTGCACTCTGGTGGGACCTGGGCATATGGTGGGACCTGGTTTCTGTTGATGAAGACCAGTAGTGTGATGTTGAGGTGGAGGAACATCTAAGTGTGTGTTTCTGGAATTTGCACCAGCTTGGAGGGAAAAGAGAAAATGTAGTTACTTATTTATACTGGAAATTGTGGAGAGAGGAAAGTGTGTGTTTTTGTATGTTTTCTGGAGGCTGGGGGTTTAGGGCTGTAGGGTTGGGGTGTTGCAACTCCTGCCCGGCAAAAGACTGGTGACCAGGGCACTTAAACATGGGTCCTATTCCAAGCCTGGAGTTAATCAAACATAAAATGTATGCTGACAATCGCTAGCAATTATCTAAAGGTAAGAGCTTTATGTCCGTTATTTATCACGATTACATAAAAAAACAGAAAACATATAAATACATGTTTTTAATCTTGTGTATAACTGAAACGAAAATTAATTCTATTTTACGATTCAATCTGTAGTGGACTGACACGCCCTTGCATCCTTCAGGTGCTCTCTTCGTTACTGTGAATAAGCGTTCTCATTAGTAAAGCTCTATTTTAGTTTGAACTCTAACTGATCACTACGTACACCGCTTTACATTCAAACTGTTGACTGCATTATGTATCGTTTCATAACTGAAGAAGAACTACATTAGTTTAGTTATTTATCTAACGTTACTTATTTATTTAACTCAAAACATTCGCAACGATGCCTTCGCGGCTGGAAAACAACACAGTTTTTAAGAAGCCCTTGAAGAAAGCATAAACGTTCGCGATTTGACGCCATCTTTTCGCGTGGACAACAGTGACGCAGGATTAAGCGACTGACTGGCAAACATCCAATTGCTTTAGTTACACTGTATA
>JAUZST010004933.1:0-15944 GCA_034779995.1 Parotocinclus haroldoi
TGGTTTTATTGTGTTACATGTGGTTACATGGTTGCCGTTGTGTGGTTTTATTGTGTTACATGTGGTTACATGGTTGCCGTTGTGTGGTTTTATTGTGTTACATGTGGTTACATGGTTGCTGTTGTGTGGTTTTATTGTGTTACATGGTAGCTGTTGTGTGGTTTTATTGTGTTACATGGTTGCCTTTGTGTGGCTTTATTGTGTTACATGGTTGCCGTTGTGTGGTTTTATTGTGTTACATGGTTGCCGTTGTGTGGTTTTATTGTGTTACATGTGGTTACATGGTAGCTGTTGTGTGGTTTTATTGTGTTACATGGTTGCCGTTGTGTGGTTTTATTGTGTTACATGTGGTTACATGGTAGCCGTTGTGTGGTTTTATTGTGTTACATGGTTGCCGTTGTGTGGTTTATTGTGTTACGTGTGGTAACATGGTTGCCGTTGTGTGGTTTTATTGTGTTACATGGTTGCCGTTGTGTGGTTTATTGTGTTACATGTGGTTACATGGTTACATGGTTGAATCCTGAGAAGAGAAGGCAGTCAGCAACTATAAAATATAGGCTACAGCTCCTACCTCCAATTGGCCAGACGGGGCTTTAGGAACGTGAGGCCTAGTCTCTGCACCACTTTCACCCCCAGCTTCCTCAGCATGGCCTGGTTACTTTCCGTTATGTTCTTCTGGTCCAAGCAATGAAGTACTGTGGGAGCTGTAACCATAGCAGCACATTAGTTACTGCGAAAGATTATGAGCTGTATAGTCTTTACAGAACCATCAGATTGAAATGTGGATCAGAAACACACCATACTGTAGAAAATCCTCTCGCTTGCCATGCTTAAAAAGCTGAGCCTGGTGAACAGAAAGACGTTAGTCAGGGAGAGGGAGGTTCCTTATGCTTTACATTTTTATATGTCCATTTTTTTTTAATGATGATTTTGAATGAGCAATGTTTAAAAGCTCGTTCAGTTAATCGGAAGATGATGCTGTAGCTGATAATTTTGCATTCAAGTTGCCAAATGTTGCAAAATAAACCTAAACACTGTCTAATTCACATGACTTGTAAACGTGGGACTTTGCTCTGCATACGGTTTTACTAAAAGAAACCCACGATTGCATTAAGTTCTGTCCTTGTGCAAACCTAACGCTTTTTACGGTGTTGAAATTAAGAGCGAGTGGTGCTCAGGTGCAGACGCAGCAATTCCCGGCTGGGTAGGTTATCATACAAGCTCCAACAGCGCCCCCTTACGGCCCTGGATGGGACACCAGTCAAATATTTACACTTGCACACTTTACACACTTTAGGACACTGGTCCTCAAACTTTTCCTGCAGTGCCCCCCATTTGAAGATAAGAATATTTTCTGAAGTATTTCAAGACTGCCACAGTTTCAAAGAACTTCTGACCTCTGTATCTGCCAGCATCCATGGTACTGTTTTGCCCCTCCCTCCAAGTAGTCGAGAACAGCTCTTTATTGCAACTAGTAGATGTCCTGGCTGACTGGTCCTTTACTTAGTCTCTATGGTTAGAAGTGGTTAGAGAAACAATATTGTATCTACGAGCTGTATGAACTACCTTTTGGAAAGACGCTGGGGTTTATGGAACATGTAGTGCCTGTAGTGAATTTGCATGTCGTGTCCTGTAACGCTGCTCAGCAATCATGGACATAGTTGACTTTTTACCTCCATGATTTTAGTGTGGAAGAGCAACGCTACTGTTAAACTGAACCAGTTAAGTGGGTCTGATGGGGAAAAAATGGTGTCGAAAATGAGCAACATAAAACGTTGATAACTCACAATTTACGTTGGCCTGAGTGACATCATTAAGCCATTCAATAACTTGACAGTGCCCGGGACTCTCCACCATATTGCTCCGCCCATCCATGTTTGCTAGCTTTCATTGGTAGAATTCAGATGAATAGATTATAAAATCGCCCAAAAAAAATTACGGTCAAAAGTCAAACCAACCTTTTCACTTCTGATTTAGACCACAGTCACATTTCTTTCTTAAAAAAGTCGGCACAACCTGTACCTTGTCTAAACACAGTAACTAGAACAGATTAGGTTCCAAATTAAAAAAATAAATAAATAAAGCAATGCAAATCTGACTTGATCTGTTTATCCTTTCCTCTTAACACACCTCCAGTTCTTTCTGGCTGAAGCACACAGTTATGCATCAAAGACAACAGGAGTGGCGATTTCACTTCGAAAGCTTTTTGGAATGAACTCCTTGCCCGTGCTTGCCGGAGCCATCCCATCGTGGTGACAAGAAACGTGATGCAAAGCTCTGACGCCGGTTCTGTTACCTCAGGCATTCTTGATACACTGAGCCAGTTTTGAAAGCCTCAGGCACAAGACATACAGCAAAGCAAACGCACCAAAAACTCCCACACAAGAAAAAAAACTCACTGGGCAAGATTTTCAAGCAAAGACTCAAACAACTATGCATGTGCATGCTGTTTTACCAGGTAAATACATGTGCTACAGGTGGATAAACACCTGTCATAGCCATAACAGTAAAAATAAAAAAACAATATATTTTTTTTTTATTAATTACATTATTTTGCAAGCACATTTCGGACACTGAACCCCAGGTCTAGCATGCTACATATATATATATATATATAAAGCTGTAATCTTTTCACATCAATTAACAGATCCTCTATACTGGTCTGTGCTCTTTTGTTCAACCCACAGATTCTCAAAGGAGATGCCCATGTCCAAAGCTTTATTCTCTAAAGATCGAATCCTTGCTTGTCATTGTAGTGCTTAACTGCTTCCCAAATTTCAGATTTGAGACATTTGAGTCAACAGTAGTTCAAAATGACTATTATACGATGGATGAAGGTAGCAGATGCCAGGAACAACGAGCCTAAACTGGTCAATCAAAGACATCCGTTGAATGTGTCAAAGGTTTACATTCACATTATTTAGCAGACGCCCTTATCCAGAGCGATTTACAACTCATACGGTCTTACAATTCAAGCAATTATGGGTTAAGGACCTTGGTTAAGGACCCAACTGTGGAAGCTTGGCAGATTTGAACCTAGAACCATCAGGTACAGAGTCCAGTGCCTTAACCGCTAGGCTACCACAGCCCCAAGATCAAATTAAACAAAACAAACAAATTAAAGCCTTCCTTGCATTAGCCGATGCTAATTTGAGACAATGCTACAATGCTCTGCTGTAAACGGGACTACGTATTTAAAGTTCACTATGCCTTCACACGCACACTTAATTTTAAGGCCATCCGTGCTGCTGACTGTTTCAAATTATTGAAAAAAATGGAAAATTTGCACTTTCTGTTGCTACTAATATTGATACCAATTATAAAACTCAAGCCTCCATTGCCGTGCCTTAAATTTAATAACGATGCCACCTTTTCTATGGATTAATCGATGCATCAGCAGTCTGGCAGCATGAGTCTGACCATACACAGAAGCACTAACTGAATTTCAATCATAAGATATTTATCACTGTTGTGGTGCTCTGACTGGCCTCAGGCACCGATAGTTACAGAGCTTTCCACTTTCGTTATAACACATTTCCCAGAGAAGTCAGCACACAGATGTAAGCGTATCCTCGACAGGTTATGATCTCTGCTGCAATGCTGGGGTAAGATCTCCTGTACAATTTCCATGAAATACCTCCCCTCCTTCAGACCCAGCCAAAAGTGCCTGCATGTGAAGCCCAACCTAGCCACAAGGAACCGCCAGGACTCAAACCCTGGTCCACACAGTGGTGGGTTAGCATTTCAGATAGCTTTGCCCCTCTTATAAATGTACTTTAACTAAGCACCAATATCCCTCCACCCATACTGAAAGGCTTTACCAGAGACTGCAGGGCTCCGTCCAATGCCACTGTTCCCTCCATGGTCTGATCACTGGCCTCAGAAATTGTGGTGAGAGTCCAGTCCAGAAAATCTCCTAACCTCTTCTGCTTCACATCAGGTCGTGTTACAAACCTGTACAAACAGTTCGTTAAGTGTGCTACGTCAAAAAGCAGTGCATCAGCAGTGCGCATGAATGGTGGTACTAGGCTGCCCTCTACTGGTCACGATCAAAAACAACAACATAAAGTACATTTGCCAACACTTGCCATTTGATTGATTAACGAAATCTGTAATGTACTGTTTATTGCAGGAAAATGAGCATAAAAAATACATATAATTACATATTTACATACTATATATATTCATACATATATGCTTTACATAATATATTTACCTATAATTACATATTTGAACAACACATTAAAAATACATATAAATATATAATACAAACCAATTCCCATTCTGGTGGTTCACTAAGAGGGGTTAGTTGAACTCTAGGAAGAAGCCTAAAAGGTTATTCATTCATCAGCCACTTATTTACCAAAATGGGGAAGAAAGGTGATTTTAGTGACTTTGAACATGGCAAAGAAAGTAAGTGAGGGCAGTTCTCAGGTCGAAAATCCCTTCTTAATGCTAGAGGTAAGAGGAGAATGGCCAGACTGGTTCAAGTTGATAGAAAGGAAAATGTAAATAAAATAGCAATCAAAGGTCTTCTAATAGCGGTCTCCCTACTTGGAGTGCTTTCCTTGTCATTGACAAATTTCCCATGTTTAACCATATCCCTTGTCTTTAAGCTTTTGTATGTTTTACTACATTGCAAAAAGCAATTTGAATTACTTACTAACATAAACTGTGCTATATAAATAAACGTCATTACAAAATGTAGGTTTAGAACCTAATCTAATTAATCATCAAAATATATTCAGATTAAACACCAAAACATACATAAAGCACAGATGACGTAGCTCTAGAAGTAGGTGAAAGCCGATTTGTTTTTTTACTAGTTTTCACTTACATCACAGAATAAACAAACAATCTAGACTGACTAATCGAGAGGCACAAACATTGCATCGCATCTGCAACAAAGAATATGATAGAAATTACAGTAGGTGATGTGCAGCTTACTTTGATATCAGGACTGATGCAGCATCTCTCGACTTGTCACTGACTCGAAGATAGGACTGAAACACAAAAATTAAGACATTAAGATTAGAGATTTTCTTGGCTGATCTTATAAATTAATCATTTAAAAATGATAAATGATGGCATACAGATCATTTTTGTTGAACTTTTCTTTTCCCGGAAACTCCTACCATTGCACTGCACTCTCAGCAGTGTTAACTTTGGGTTTGTCAGATCCCCCATATTCAGTGAGGTGATGCTGTTTAAACGTGCGGACCCACAAACTAAGGGCACTTCGGAAACACCAATAAACCTCTAATAAGCCTGTCTTTGCAATGTAGGAGGCAGCCAGAATAAATACAAACTCCTCACAGGCAGAGCCTGGTTCTCAGAGCTGTGAGACGCTATGTTAGTAATACAAATTGAATTACTGGTTTAAATTTCTTTTTATTTGAGTAACTTTCATGTTGAGGGCTGTAATGTCTAAAGACAGCAGACAAACGTTTCTTTGTAATAATGTCGGATAATATGGCAAACCGTTGATAGGTTATGATGATTTTTCAGGGTTAACACTGGCTATATTTCCTAAATGGAAGTACTTTTCTGAAATTGTGCAAGAACCAATAATTGGGCACCAAATATGCCTTGATGGATTGACTTAACTGTTTACAGGTCAAATTGTGCAAAGCTTGTGAAACACAAGATTAATTACCTTGGCCACTGCGAGGATCCGGTCCATGACAGGCTCTCTCTTTACGCCAGAATCAGTGCTGAAATCGCCATCCAGGCGTGAGAGGTCAAACGGAATGAGGCATGTCATGGAAAGCCAGAGCAGAAGCATGTAGCGTGTTTCCCACGTCTGAAAAAAAGACAGAAAATAATATTAAAACAGTTTTCTATAATCGAGAATTGGTTAATAGATTCTTTACTGAGGTTCAGTCATATTAGATCCTCTTACATCTGTGTCTTTTGGGTCCTGTCTGCACAAAAGATCCAGCACTGGCTGTAGATCAGACACCTCATGTGGGAAAAGCTGCATGAAGACCTTGTAGCCTCTGACCTGAGACAGCATCACAACGTAAAGAAAAATCCTATCAACGCCACCACTGTGTTATTGATCAGAAATTGCTTGGTGATTTTAAAAAGATAACCCTACCTTGGAGACGATGTAAAGAAACTTAAAGCTGATGTGCACTAACAGAGGAGGAGACTTCTCATCCCGGACCAGTTCCAGTAGCGGATTCAGCATCCACTCTGACAAAGTGCCAAAATGCAACATGGTTTTCAGTGAGGACCTCGGGGTAGAAAGACGAGCCACTACATTGAACATACTTTCACTGATGGAGAGATATTCTTACCCAGGTGAGGGTCTAGAAGGTGTGGCTGCTGCTGATATCGATCCATTATAACTACAGAACAACATCAAAAAGAACCAAACATCAAAAAAGTCATTTTTCAGCTCTGGGACCCTTAACATACAACCACATAAATGTTTCATGTTGCACTAGGTTTCGAATGGGTATAACAGAAGAGTTAGAACACATCGCATTCTACCTAGGGGTGTAACGATGCACTCTTGATCTGCTCTGGGAGGAACCCACAAGAACTGCTGGACAATCTGATCCTGCCCATGTCCCATCACTGTCAGTGTGGTTTTGCCAATCTTGGATGACCATACACCCTACTGAACAGTTAATGTGGGGGGCACCCTTGTCCAGTTTAACCTGCTTCTGTTCACCCCCATGAATATATCACGTGATACATTTCATTTGCATAACAAAACGACTTTCTTTCACCTTTCATTTGCTGATGATTTCCGATGATTGTGTGTAATGGAATCAAATCAAATGCTTCTTTTTTAATTGCTTCATATTCATTTTGAAATCCCCCCTCATTTCTGTGAGCGGTGTAGCTATGATCATAAAACCTCCATGGCCTAGACTATAATGTTGTCAGGACATTTCCACACTAAGCCAAAGTACTCCCAGGGTGATAAGTTAATAAATCATATAACAAACAACTTACTGGCACATGGTGCACACTACATCCATGAAACTTGCAGTACATGTTTAGGCCAAGGCTTGGACAGGACAGGCCAACCCTAGGGTCTATGGGCCGCATCCCAAATGCCTCTGTCCTCAGTGTTCATATAAAGAAGGCTACTTAAACATGGCATAGTGAACCAAGACAATGAACACTAGATGCCTGATTAAAGTATTTGGGATTAAAGCCAAAACGCTTTAGTAAGCCCGAATGGCTCCTCACCCACGAATTTCTCGATGGCAGACTCCCGGGCCACCATGTCTTCAAACAGGTCCGGTAGGCTGGCGATGAGCGCGCGGATGTCCTGACTCTCACTAAAGCAGGCCAGCAGATTAGCACTGGCCATGACGTCAGCTTCTCCGACTTCATCTCCGTTACTCTCCCGTTCTGTCAGCGCCATTCTGCTTATAAACGCTGCGCAGGGCTCAAAATGCAGATACACTGTTGGTGTCTGTTTGCCTCTGTTTAATCCTCTAGCACACACGAACTAACTGATTAATTAACTGATGTTCAGCTCTAAATCACCGCCACTGCACGAGCCTGCTCCTAGCTTACTGTGTGCTTCACGAGCGTTTCAAAAACTGTAAGTTTTTATTTGAACAAGTTTTTCTTTTACAAATTAGCAAGACTGTTGCTCTATCCGCACGACATTTATTCTGTGAAACGTGAAAAATTTACTGTCTAAAAACCGCTTCATTACTTAATATAGCATTTCCAAAAGCCACTGGTACGTTCCTCTTGTTGTGGTGCTACTACCGTGATACGGAAACCCAACGAGCTCAGGTGGCGGCCAAAAACCGCTTCGCTTTTCTGCGAAATGCCTTTCCCAGTCACCGTCATTATGCAGCACAGCAAGAGTGTCCCAACTATGCGCCCCCTACCCACCCCATCCGGACAGTGAAAATCATTTTCAGGTTTGGCGGATTGCATCCCCCTCTTCGTATGCCTAACAGTGGACCACCACCCACCATCACCCGAATCCAAATGACCAAATGATAAATTGTATAAAGGTTTTTAATTTTTAATTTAATTTTCCTTACATTTGGTGGTATAATTGATCATACCTAATTTGTAAAGAAGACTTCAACAAGTAAATATTTCTGAAGAAAATTTCATTTGATTAAGTTTAAGTATTCATTGTATGCCATCTGCTTTAATGTAGCAGACTGTGAGATTAGACCAGTATGAAATTTGAAGACAACAGCGCAAATTCATGCTGAAACTGCACAAATTAGGGGATATATAATTATGGGATATTTTATTTTAAAGTATCCCCTAATTCTGTTAAGATTAAGAAACTAAGAGATTAAGATTCAGTTAGATGGAAATCATACCATAATATTTGTACATAATATACACACTTATATTTAAAACACACATATACACACATATATTTAAAAATATACATACATACATATATAGTGTGCTATCTGCAGGTCATTCATAGTATGGTTGCAGATACTAAAACCTGTAGCCAAACCTTTTGATTGCACCTTTGGCGTTCATAATTTTTTGTACAATGTATTGTCCACCCCAACACGTAAATGAAATGTATTCCCTTACAATTCCCTAACAATGCAGCCTCTGGTGCAAAATGTTTTATGAAACACTGAGCAATGTTTGGCTGGTATAATCTAGTCTTCATCAGCACTGAGATAATAAGGATGAGCTGGTCTTACCACACTTTTAAATTACACTCTCTAGACCAGCATATGGATCGAAATGAGTGAAATGCCCTCATTTCTTAACACAGCTTCTCCCAGCTTCAACAACAATTCTCAGCCATGAGATACAATCAGAGTAAGTAGAAATGTATTTTGCGATGCCTCAAAAAGCTCAAAATAGTTTTTTTCCTAATAGCTAATAGGTGAAATAGGGATTTGCTGTGCCTTTAGGGTCTTGGGATATTTAAAACAGATACAGTTTACCTGATGAAAACCATCAATGGGATTTCTGACAGCAAGTCTTACATGATATGTAACTTTTTGGTGCAGATATTCTCATTGGATGTTATCAAGAGCTTGTGATGGGCTGTATCACGAGGGGCAGATTACGAGTAAGTGACCAATCTCAAAAGGACAAAGCAAGACAGGAGACATTTTGCAGGTTTGCAGGTAGATAGATAGATAACTTTATTAATCTCGAAGGAAATTCGTGAAAGGTAAGGTTCAAGCATTTCTTGGTTCTTTTTAAAACATTAACATAACCCGATCCACAACGATGCTCAGGTACATGTTACATGTCAAATTAATTCTGCAGGAATGCCGGGACCTAGGGGATACGGTTTCCTAGCAGAATGTTCTTAAGAACATCCCTCCATCAACTTGTCTTATTCCCACAGTCCATCCATGTGCTATCACTTCCCCAGCTAAAAAGGGAAACACAGCATTAACTGTCCAAGTGATAATAAAACAGAACTTTGTAGTTTAGTAGATGGTCGATTATAACTGTTGTATAATGGTTATTTGTTATTCAGTCTGTACATGGTTTTAATGTTTTAGGTGATATGTGTATGGTATTCATATAATTTTACTGCAGAGAGGAAGCCAGTGAAACAACAACAGGGCAGCTAAGGTAATCAGTTTGACTCTACTGTTATCAACAACAATACATCCGATGCACATATAAACCATAGGGCGACCTTCATGGCAAGACAATTTACAGAATCGAAACATTGTGAATATCATATCAGATACATTTAATCAGTACTTGCTCTTTATTGTGTTCTTAGTAAGACAATATGTAAAGATGGAATGTGATGTTTGTTTGCTTCCTAAGCAAGAACGCAAACGTTAAAGCCACCTCCATTTCTCTACATTCTTTATCAGTTTCATTGGCTCTACTATTAAGTCAAAGTCAAATTTATTTCTATAGCGCTTTTTACAATAGAGCGTTGTCTCAAAGCAGCTTTACAACATTATATTATCTTAATAGGGCAATTCCAAATTGAGCAAGCCTCTCCGACTGTCGCTCCGAAGCGACAGCGGATAGGAAAAACCCTCTAAATGTAGAAGGAAGAAACCTTGGGAGGACCAAGACTCAAAAAGGGACCCGACCTCCTTGGTTGGCCTAGATGTTAATTGAAATAGTTAAGTTGTAGTAATAGTAAAGCAAATAATAAAATTAAAATTAAATAACAAAATAGATTTAGTGGTGGTGTGCCAGGCTGGTAAGAGGAGATAAGACACAGCAGTGCTGCTTGAGTATTTAAACACTGTGTACATTCACTTCTAGATCTGCCTTGTTGGTCCATCTAATAAATGTAAAGTCAGGCCTTGTGTTTTACGGTCCTTTATCAGTGGTTACAGGATGCCACTCACACGACTGTGATGACTGGATATTTTTGGCTGGTGGACTATTCTCAGTTCAGCAGTTTAAAAAACTCCAGCAGCACTGTTGTCTGAGCCACTGTTGTCTTGTCCCAGCACTACACACAATAACATGAAATTACCACGCCAGAGTCACTGCAGTGTTGAGAATGATTCAAAATTCATGCCTGGCCATTGAGCACCAGGGTGAACGGGGCTCAACAAGGTATATAAAAAAAACAGCTATATATGGTAAGTGGAGCTGATCAAATGTACAACGATTGTAGATACAAGAAGGTGGTTTTAATGTAATGGCTGTTCAGGGTTTAAAAGCTATCAGATTTAGACATGTAGATGAACAGATCATCTACTTTTCCTTAAGCTACAATTATCTGATCAATCAGAAGTGAACGCTAAAACAGCATTAATCCAACCCACTATGAGTGAAATATTCCATCACGTCTCCAGCGTTCAGAAGTTAACAAAACAAAATTGATTGAAATCACGCATGCGCGTCTACTTAGAGAGATCCTTCATGATGCGCAGGGACGAACCCCTGTACCCAGTTCCAAAGTGGTTCCAGTGATTCAGGTAGTGGAAGAGCTGGTACAGCTGATGCCTCTTTTCAAAACCAGGAGTTTTTGGGATCTTCTCGTGGTAGGCAGAGTAAAAATTCTTCCCAAAGCCGCCGAACATCCCAGCAATGGCCAGCTCGACTTCGCAATGGCCGTAAAAAGAAGCTGGGTCGAAGATGATGGGGCCATCAGAGTACTCGGCTGCGTTGCCACTCCATAAGTCACCGTGAAGCAGTGCTGGAACAATGTCTAATCCGGCAAACAGCTGAGGGATCTTCAGCTAGAGAGCAGATCAGTGGAGAAGAATTAGAGGGAGATGGAGCGGTCTGGCAGCAGAAAACATAGCACAGATGGTGAAGCATTTTATAATTGCAGCATTAAGACCTTTTTACATTGCCTACCAAATAACTCGTTCCAGACACTAATGAGAGGATTGGTTAATTATTTTGAACTAAAAACCAGAACTAGAATTTATAAATTAAATATCCCCTTATTTTCATGAGCTATATCATGTACTATTTACTGATTATCCTAGTAACAGTCAGTACTCGGGTTAAACGGCTGCACTGATTGGCTAATTGGCTGCTCAGTGTTCGCATAACTCATTTCTTGCTTCCAATATCGTATAATATAGTGCTTACCTGGAGGATGGCCCATAATTCACTGGCTTCTCTATCACCGTACGACTGCTCCACTAAGCTGAGCTGGTGCTGCAGTCTTTGTTGAGCATAAAACGAAACCCAATCAGCCTGCCAATCGTTCACCTGCACAGATTGAGACATGATGCACTGATGTAGAGGTCTGAGATGCTTTCATCATTGCTCTTCATGCCTTCATGCCCATATCCCGGATCTGTCACCTGTGCGATATAGCCACAGCAAGTGTTTACATGGAACCCAAACTTGTCAATGACTGGGATGTCAGACTGGCCAGACCCCTTTCCTGCACAGACACAGAAAAACAATGCCAATGCCATAATAACTGAGTGTTTTCTCTTCAGCTATAATGTA
Organism: Parotocinclus haroldoi; assembly: GCA_034779995.1. NCBI lineage: Eukaryota > Metazoa > Chordata > Actinopteri > Siluriformes > Loricariidae > Parotocinclus > Parotocinclus haroldoi. Next base: position 11,881 of record JAUZST010004933.1, read on the forward strand.
AATTGGCGCTTGGGATCAAGTGACGGCTCTGCAAAAGTAAAAGTTTCAACCGACCCCCAGAGTAGTGGTAGAACAGTTATAGAGGTGGTCAGAGAGGCAACAATTTCTCCAAATATCATGGCTGGATATTTGCCGAAGATCAGAGCGATTTGTGGACATCCAAAACTCCAAATGTACAATTAGATGCCACCTAAATGCGAACGATAGATTTCGATTTATGTTATTTAGCTGACACCATTTTCCAGAGTAACTGTCAACTGATCCACTCTTAAAAATCCAAGTAATTGTGGCTTAAGGGCCTCTCTCAAAAACTCAACAACTGGGAAAAAAAGTGAGTTTTGCATAATATCCGTCTTTTAAAGCACAAGCGGAGTGGCTTACCAACAGTTTTCTCGGCATTAAACTGCCTCTCCTTCAGTCTCTGATTATGTAGGTGCAGGTCAGCTAGTTGTGCTCCCAGCTGAGCGGAGTGCCTTAATGAAAAATATACAGAAAATACATTTACCTGACGCTTTAGCCCAAAGCAATTTGTAGCAGCTATTAACCAAGTGCAGGATTTATGATCTCACACCAGGAAAGAACATAAGTAGCCATTAGCTGAGATCAAATCTCTGACCTATTACACACAGACCCCAGTGGGACACCACAGTGTTTGGATGAAATAAGCCAATAAGCAATTAGCTCGCTCATCTCTATTCATACTAAAAATACATGTCTATTACCATGCATTCATATAATACTTCTGTTTAGCCAGAACACATGATGGTACACAGCACCGACCTGTTTAATGATTTCATGTCTACATGCTCCATAATAAAAGCAGCTCCTCCTCCTTCCAAATCCACCACTTTAATTGGTTTCGGTACTCTGATAGTATTTGTAGATATGATGGCATCCAAGCTCGCTTTCTCTCCATCAAACATGCATCTAGCCTAAGTGTAAGAACAAGCAGCAAACATTCAGGGCAGATTTTATTAGGTAAAACAACCTGAGCTACACTATTTGGCCTTTTGATCATGTACACTTGTGCTGTCCTGTAATAAGTTAAAATAAGTATGTGGTGATGTGCCAACTCGAATTCAGCCCGAAATTACATACACTGCTCGCAAGAATTAGGGGGTCTTTCATTATGGTATGTTTCATTGTAATAATTAAAGATCTGTTGGCAAACTGTAGTCGGTACAGAAATAAAATGTATTCTGTTTAACAAGCAGCTCTGGGGGTTTAGGGGTAATAGCTAGCCACACTAACCAGCAGTTCCTGTGGGCCTTGATTCAAATCCCCGATGGGGGTTGCAAAGTGTAGGCCAGGTGATGTATTTAGGAAACCCCACTGTAAATAGTGTGCCTCTGAAAGGGGTGTCCGTCTGAAAGGGGTGTCCGTCTGTCTGCATACAGTGAATTCTGGGTTTCAGAAGGTCCCGGGTTCAATCCCAGGGTGGAGTCTGCATGTCCTCCCCCTGTCTGTGTGGGTTTACTCCAGGTAATTCGGTTTCCTCCCACAGTCCAAAGACATGATGATTACTCTAAATTGGCACGGACTTGTGTGTGTATATGTGGCTAGCCTTGAGATGAACTTGTGTATGGATATAGCCCTGCAAAGATGGCCACGTTAAAGAAGCCAAATAAGCAAACATACAATCAGAACATCACCCCCTGACCAGGATCAGCAGGGATGAAATAGGATGCTCTGCTTTAGCTTTACTTTTCACTTAAATAATGAAATGAACTAAAAGTACATATCATGTTGGAGCGTGGTTCTACCTCATGTACCATATACACGTGATCATGTACTAAACCACATTGTTTAAGTCTCGTCCTGTAACTACTTGTAGGAGATTAGAATGTTAGACTGTTTATTTGTGTATTTATATAGACCTATTTGTATTTATTGTACATTTATCTGCACTGTATTGTATCGTTTTGCACTTTGTGTTCTGTGTTGCACCGTGATCCTGGAGGAAGGCTGTTTGGTTTCGATATGTACTTAACAAAATGACAAAAAACCTCTCTGAGTCTGAGCCTCTCTAAAATAAAGATGAGCAAGTGGACAATATTTCATCTATGCAAAAATAAAATCTAATGAAATAAAATAATTAAAATAAGTGAAAATGAATTGAACATATATGATCATAATATAAAATAAAAACGTGTGGGTGGACAAACTCAGTGCCAAACTGAAAGAAAGTAGAATAATTGTAAATAAATGTGTTGTTTGGATCAAGATTAAAAATTCAACACGAGTATTTTATTGCATTCAAATGTGTTAATAATATATAAATAACACACAATCTAAAGGTCTGATTAGTCTAGTTTCCAAGTTCATATAATACATCTATGGTTAATCCAGAATGCATAGTTAGATACTGGTGCACTATTTTTCTAGACTGGATTGTGAGTGATTCATCCATCTGTTTAGTAAAAGACCTTAAAGCTACAAAAACGATTGTGGTACATATGGTTGCTAAATAAATTCCTTTTTTTCTTAGGCTAAATTGACTTCAATTACATTTACGGCATTTATCCAGAGCGATTTACAACTCATACAGTTACAGTCCAAGCCATGGTGGGTTAAGGATCTTGCTCAAGGGCCCAACTGTGACAGCTTGGCCAAGGTTGGATTTGAACCCTGGACCTTCTGGGCCAGAGCCCAGTACCTTAACTGCTAGGCTAGAACCCTTCTCATTCTTTAGTAGGGGTGTCAATAATTGTTCAGTGGATTGTATGAGTGTCTGATATAGCAAACTCTAAATAATAAACTGTGTGATGATCTGATTGTCCTAGAAGGACAGAGCAGGAGTAGAACTGGATCCACTGGATTATCCTGAGTGTGACATTACCTGTTTTTTGTGGTTGATCTTGACAAACACAGTGCCATGTGTATCGGTGCTGTAGCTCTGTCCCTCACTGATGCATCCACCCCCGGAGTGACCCACCTCCTTCACCCTGCTACATCCCAACTCCTTCTTCAACACTGCCTCCATCATCTGCAGAGTCCAGCTCTTACTTATTGTTTATAAACACCACCTGCGTCACTCACACCAACTGAAATAACAGCAAATCGCAGCTCGATAGTGTAATTAAATTCAACCAAGCACAAAGCAAATCGCGATTAGAAATCAGCACCGATCATACAGAACCTGCTTGGTAAATAACATTAAATATGCACCGAACGCCTTCATAAAGTTTTACGCATGCGCAACGCATAATGTATGCGTGTTCGAAATTACACCGTATCCACTGAGTAGTGCACTCAGCGTTTATTTAAATCTTAAAAGTATAAAGCGCCATAAAAGAAAAACGATTGTCCTTATATTTTATATTTCACACAATGTACTGCAGTAGCTATAGTGTTTCCAATGTCAATAGGGAACTTTGTAGATCGTAAGCTGTAGGGAGCAGTGTGCCATGCACGGCACAATTTGAGATACAGCCCATGAGCGAACGCACACAATATAAATATAAATCTTGTGAATAAATTCCTTCCCGCCAAATGACTGTATTTGTATGTATTTTGACTTTTTTTTTAGATTTTGATAGTTCATTCTCTGTTATGTAGTACTGATTAAACGTAATACAGGGAAACCGCCGGAAAAGTGGACCGGACGCATCTAAAAGCACGTCCTGTTTACTATATCGTACACTTCAATGATTTAAAAAGCGCATGAAAAATATGTCTAAAGTTTTAAAAAGTGTTAAAATATCCAACTCACTCCTTGTATTACGGAATACATTGCATTAGATTGTATTCACGTCATACATTGACTCTGTAATCTGTACAAGTTAGGGGGCATGGTGGCGCATTGGGCACAACTACTCCAAAATAAAAGCGGTCAAAAATAATATAATTCCCAAACACACTCATAAAATTTCGAATCCTGTACAGGGTCGCCTGAAAGCTGGTGCCTAACATATGGGCATAGGGCGCAGGGCAGGAACGACCCTAGAAAACGTGCCAATCCATCACAGGGCACACACGCGTACACGTACACGTACACACACACACACACACACACACACACACACACACACACACACACACACACACACACACACACACACACA
>JAUZST010004934.1:0-15944 GCA_034779995.1 Parotocinclus haroldoi
TCAAGTAATCATTATGCTAATTTGAACGATTACCGGTTTTGGATTACCAAATGTGTGTGTGTGTGTGTGTGTGTGTGCTTTTGGCGTGCCAGAATTTGGAGCATGTGTGAAATCAGTGGTAGATGAAACAGTATTAATTCCACATTACATGTGGTCAAAATGTCTGAACAGTCGAAACTAGACAATCACTAGACACTGGCAAAGTCTCGTAGAAATCGATGAAACCTGATTATATCACTTTGTTTTGTTCTGAAAAGTCGATGTTTCTAGTCAGCAATTCAAAGCACGTCTCGTGGTCGATAATGCTGTAGTGCTTATGTTTAACTTTCCAGTAGGTGGCACTGTTTCCATTTGTATGGACGCAGGCAGGGAGCATTTGTATGGTTTGCATGTTCTCTCCTTGTCTCTGTGTGTTTTCTCTGGGTACTTTTGTTTGGCTGCACATTGTACAGATGTATGTTGTATATAATATCAATATAACAATATAATATTAATATGTGTATCAGTGAATGTGCCCAAATGCCCTGTATGGCCAAAATAATTTCCCACAATACACCACTGACCAATCATCCATTGTCCATCATAGGGCATGCACATACACATAAGGTCATTTTAGAGGCACCAATTAACCTAACATGCATGTCTTTGGACTGTGGGAGGAAACCAGAGTACCCAGAGTAAGCATACGCAGACAGGACCCAGGTTGCTCCACCCTGGGATTGAACCCAGAACCTTCTTGCTACGAAGCAGCAGTGCTACCCACCGAGCCACCGATCATCTAGGGTTGATCAATTAAATTGTAAATTTTATGGCAAATTTTCTATTTCATCCATATTAGACCAGTATATTTTCTGTTTGCCATGTTTATTTTTATGCACAGTTGTCACAACTAATTGGCAAGCAGAGGGGTACAGGTTTGTCTCTCTAAACTCTGTTTGCTCCAGTTCAAGTGGTCTACAAACGCCCCTGTTAAATATAGACCTTTACCCATTGTGTATTCTGATTAATGCTGGTCTGTTACTGGCTTAGTTGGAAAGCATGCAGAATCCTGCTGGTTTTTAATGGTGACGGCAAATCAGTGTCAAAAACTCAACTTAGGATGAAGTGAGGTTTTTTAAACCATCGTATCTGTAGCTGTCTGTGCTTGATTTCTTCTCTGGACATTTCTTGACTTACCTTAAGCAGCTTTTACATGAATGCATGAATACATTTATTTTAGAATGATGTAACATAGGCTATCTAAAACAATTCTTGTTTTTGCAAGGAAAACGATGCATTGTCGTGAGTGAACGAGGTTGCGTGCAGCGCCCCTTAGCGTTCGTGTTTGTAACGGCTGCACATGGTTGGGTTGGATGAAGCTCCGCCTCTGAGGGTTGTGGAAGATAATCAGTGTGTACGGCTGCGAGCGTGTGGATCGCTGTTCGAGATGATCCTTCTGCACGGGGTTAAAGAGCGTGCTTGAGGGGGAGAGTGATCACTGGGAGACACGCACGCACGCACACAGGCCGGTGAGAGGGTGAGAGAGCCTAAGCCCGGAGAGGAGATGATGGCGGCGGCCATAGAGAGAGGAGGGGTCCGGGCCGCCTTCATGAATCCAGGCACGGGAGGTGTGGGTGTCGGGGTCGGTGGTCTCCCCGCGGTCGGGCTGGCTGCTCCGGGGATCATGGCCGGAGCTGTAGGTTCGGGATCTGGACATGTTCCTGTTCCTATGAACCTTTTTGCGACGTGGGAGATCGACCGATCCTCTCCGAGCTGCGTCCCGAGGTACCAGAGCCCGGCTATTGTCTGAATGCATGACTGAGATTTGAATACATGGCACGAGAATGGGAATTAACCAGTGTTTGCTTTGTGTGTGCATGACTTTAACTGGGTCAGAACCAGTTCGGGTTTGTATTGGCTTTTTATTGAGTTTGATGTGATCTGCTATATCTATCATTTACTTCACGTTATGCTTGTTTTGATTGCTTTTGAAATAGATACAGGATGTGTAAACACCGCTTGAATTTAGAATCGTGTGTTTTCTTTATTTAGCAGGTAAGAAGGGTTGAAATAATCCGCCTGGGTTTGTTACACGACTCGGGACACGTTTGGTATTAATATCCAGTTCTAACAGCAATAGTTTATAGCATCTATAGGCATTAATACGTACTGCTTGATTACTGACAAAAGCACACAATGTATTTATTAAAGTCACTATCGCCATCAGTGGCCATCTCAGCGACACACACACACACACACACACACACACACACACACACACACACACACAGAGTCAGTGCCAATTTAGAGTAATCAGTTAACCTAACATGCATGTATTTGGACTGTGGGAGGAAACCGGAGTACCCAGAGTAAACCCACACAGACACGGAGGACATGCAGACTGCACACAGAAAAGACCCAGGCCGCTCCACCCTGGGATTGAACCCGGGACCTTCTTGCTGGCAGACAGAAATACTCTAGTAAAAGCACAATTGGTAGATTTTGAAAGGAGTATAAAAGTTCATGCTACTATATGTGCTTAAATTAAAACGTATTGTAATGTAACAGTAAGGAATTTATTGAAGGCAAAAGGTAAACATCCATGACACTGGTTGTAGCCTGTAATGGTTTGAATTGGTTAAACATGAGTCACCTGCAAAAATGATCCAGCGGACATTATCTTTAGCTAACCACAGCTAAACAGTATATCAAACATTTACAGACAACAGGAACCAAAATATTTCTAACGGTTGCAGAATCGTTCATAACTAGACATCGCGATATTCAGTCATTCGGTATAATCAGCATATTTAACCGGGCCACGCGCCGCAACAGACGAAACCACGGCGACTGTGTCGTTTTTTTTTTTTGGTGGGTGCACCCTTGCGCCAGTTGCAAAGCGTCAAGTGTAAACCTAGTGACACCTCATTAAGTGCACTCGGCAGAATTGTGCAAAACAAATCGATAGATGGATAACATTCACTAAAGCTACAGCCTGTTTGGAAAATGTAGTGAGTAAAACGTACATTTTATTCATTTAGAAAAAGAATGAAGTTGTAAGTATTAAGAAGAAATGATCAAAGTACAGCTATCGAAAAAACAGACAGAAACATTCTTAAGTCTAAAAACAACCCACCTCGGATTGTACGTGCATACGTTTGTAATCAGATACATTTCGAAGTTCGGTAGAGTTTAAATAACCATTCAGCGTTGACTGGACAAGTCAGGACGAGCGTGAGGAGACGGGCAAGAGCTAGAATTGCTCAAATCTAATAAGCGTCATCGCCTGTTTATATTGTATTACATCTGCAGCCTCTAAACACATCATTAACAGTTACAGTCTTCTGTTTTATGGCTGTAGTTTGTTGATGCTCACAAAACGAGGGGCATCTTTGATTCATTTCTGTAGGCTTTACATTTAAAAGGATCGTCCAGGACTGATCTAATACTGAAAAAGAGCTGAAATCATATCAATATTAGACTTGAATTGTTTATTGTTGCCAGGCTTTATTACAAATAGCTGCAGGCTCCAGTAACCGTGTATAATTTCTGTGTTGTATGCTGCCTGCTCCTTATTCCTACATAATACGGGCGAGACTAATGTCAGTGATCTGAATTTACCAAATTCCTCATTGACTCTGGAATCGAAGTTAAAATCCCAGTTTGCAGCCATGTTTTCACTCGGTATGTTCGGTTTGTAGAGTTGCTCCCGCTCTCCATTGTGTTTGTGGCTTGATGTGACCTATATTTGAAGCGCCGTCGCCCTTTAGCGGATGGACTCTCACTCTCATTCTCACTCTCACTGTGGCACCGCTTTACCAGCTTCTTCTAACCGATCATTAACCATTTCTCCGCCTTGACCCTTGAGGAAGCCAGTTTAATGTTCATGCTGGGTTCTGAACTCCGAGAACAAACACGTTTTATTGTAGACCTAGTCTTGTAAGAGGGCTAAAAGACTGTCTGAGGCTGCTATATGGGTTTGGATGAGCCGCCGTTGAAATGTTCTGCTTGTGTGCTGCCTTCACTCCGATTCTGAATTGTTGTAGCTACGAGTTTCCGCTGCAAACTTTCACGTCGATTGTGATGGAAACTGACTTCGGATGTCCAAATGTGTGCTCTTGGTCTGGTGTCGTGACACAGTATTGCCAGTTTGACTGACCGGGTTGTGTGTTGTGTGTTGATCTGGTGAGGTAACAGTGTGAGTTTATTCAGATTTCTTAGTGATTTAGAGCGGCTTGATTTTATACAGCATGAGACGTGTTGCCATCTGGGTAAGCCTGAGTGAACAATAACTCCTGGCATTCGTGGGAAGTTGATGGATTTTTCGGGTCGTTCCAGAAAGGAGCTGAGTGATTATACGCGCCTTTACGGATACAGTAGAAGAAAAGTAAAATTCCCTACAGATTTGTCCTTTGGGAATTCTGTTTGTATGTTTCTAGTCAAGTACTACCAAGTCTTAAGTTCAGTGTAGCCATGAGTGATATGGCCGATATTTTCCATTAGGCGCTGTGTGATTTTTAATACACGTTTCATATTTCATTATGGCATATTTAATCTTGAACTACCTCCTAATTTCTGTGAGCAGTATATAACGGTTTTGCAGTGTACCTGCTCTTTTAGAAATGCTACACCCATTTCATTACATACATTTTACAAGCATGTCACCATACACGTTCTGTGGTTAAATAAAACAGTCATAAAACAGTACAGCCATCATCATACAAACATCTAAGATCAAACTGCCTCAGAGCTTGTCACTTGGCAATACTGTACATACCTCATATGCAGCATTTTGATTAGCTTCCTGACCCCTACTTTTCCACTTGGCATCTGCTTTATCTTCCCATCTGCCGATCCTTTCTAATGCGACTGTTTGAATTTGTTGTTAACACTCAACACTTGTTCACCGCTTGAAGTTTTACTGCTTTATCTACCTGAATGCTGAGAGTAATCTCTTATTGGCTGATAATGGCTACTTGTACAGTTGCACCATTAACATGAAGCTCCTCTATGAAAAGGCAAGGGAAATAGTTGATTCGTTGGTTCTTTTCCTTATAAATGCACAGTTTCTTGTTCCATTGGATTTGCTTTTTTCATAAATGTTGTGAATTGCTACTCCCAGGTCACACAAACGACAACAAACACATTCTCATTCTGATATTTTAACACTATCTTTATATTTCGGGATTATATTTTGAAAGCATCACTTGACAAGCACACCCAGGCCCCACCCCAAGTAGCAGAGAGACTTGGGATCCTCCCCATTGTGCATTCAGGAATGCACCAAACTATGTGGAACCAACACACAATGTAACAAACTTGTACTTTTTGTGACGGAGAGGTTCATAGGCGCAGTTTGACGTGGAATCACCGGGCAATTCCAGATGACCTTTGTCTGGGTATTGCTTATCCCACCTATTATTGGACTGGTTTCACTGCAATACTTAACTTGTGACATTTCTATCATCGTAAGTACAGGTTGTCGCGCCATGCAGTGGTTCCACATGTTAATGTCTCCCTTAGTTGTCATTCATCCCATCGGTGGAGCCTGGATCTGCTTGGTCGTCACGTGAAGCAGGTCAGGAGAGCACATGACAGTCCTATAATAATGCAAATATCTAAACACAAGCACTGGTTGAAAAGCCTTTTACTGGATATTTGTCTAATTGATGTATCGTCATATGCAGATCTTCTGAGTAAGCCCTTATAAAGCACGGGTTACAGGGTCATAACTTAATGTACGAAAGGGTGTCTTGTAATATGAGGCCAGAAGTTTGGGGTTTATTGGTTGCAGATGTTCTATCTCACTCACTCAGCTATGTTCTGATATACACCCATTTTCTTCTCGCATTGAAAAAAAGGACTAGCTGTTGTCAGATGTTTGAATGTAAAAAGTCCCAGCGTTCATGCTGGTTTACTAAAGGACTAAACAATATGCTCCTGCTTTATGTCATGGTCTCAGATGTAACGTTTAGAAGGATGTCATTCTGGTGACCACAACCACAACTCGTTTGCACACATGGCATGCACAGACCCTCACGGACGAAAATGTGGGAGGGACACCGAGGACAGATTCTGAGAAGCTAGAGACACTTTATACCCCACGAATCTCTGGAATGGGAACAGCTGAGCACTCGGGATGTACAGAAACTGACCCTAGGTCTGTAGTGTTGCTGGTACGGTGTTTGCCAGGTTAGCTGAAGCATGTGTCTCGGATACTATCTTTGCAAAGTCAGGGAAGCATGCGACACCGATCGCGCAAGTGAAAGCCAAGTGCTTGATTTGGAAGTGAAGCATGAATGATATTCTGTCAGTGACGGGCAAGAAAGGAACATCGCAATCTAAACAGACTTTAAGGACAGACGTAAACATTACACATACTTTAAATCGCTGCGTGACGCTTGGTATCGAGTGTAGAAATGGTAGCTGGCAGCCACGTTGGCACTCGCTGGCCAGCTGTCACTTTGTTGTTTTTCTTGGCCGCGCTGGTCTACAGAACTGAGCAGCAAGTAACGGCAACATGGCGCAGCGTAGAGCTCCAGAGGGACATCCTTGGGCTCAGGACGTGTTTGTCACTATGGCCCAGATGTGTCTGCCTGGGCTGAAGGTGTGTGCATCATCTCAAGATGTCTTGATTAGCCAGTAGTGAAACTGCCATACTGTACCAACTACGCTGCTCACAAATAATTAGGGGGTATTTAATTATGGGACATTTCATTTTAAATTATCCCCTTATTTTTGTGAGCAGTATATATGGAACATTGCAGCGAACTAGTCGAGCTGCAACCCCCCAATTAAAAAAAGGATTATATGATTAACTTGGCCTGTACTATACTATGTGATGAACGTTTGTTCATATTTAATTTATGAACATCATAATTCATGCCTTAAAGAAATTCTTACACACACATGCACGCACGCGCACATACATCACATATCACACACGTATGTATAATATATATACACACACACATATCACATATATAATATATATATACACACACACATCACATATCTCATATATATATATTTACACACACACACACACACACACACACGTGTGTCTGTCTGTGTGTGTTAGAATTCCTTTAAATCCAAGCCATTAATTATGATGTTAATAAATTAAATAGGAACAAAATGATCGTTTATAGGGTTCCTTTTAGAACGTAGCGGTCACAAACCCAAATCCCTGCATACTTTAAGTTTGGTTTATTGCAAATTATTTTTATTTCCTTTAAGGTGAAGTTAAAAGAGTTCCATACCATCACAAGAAACTGCATTAGGCACTGAACTGCTCTTTAATATCCAATCCGCCAATCGCGTGGCAGCAACTCATTGTATTTAGACATGATTAGAAAGCATCAGATTGGAGGGGAAGGGGGATTTAAGTGACATATTGGGACTAGGCAGGGATTTACACACACACACACACACACACACACACACACACACACACACACCGGTCTTTGACAAATCACTTACATTTGATCATTCTTTATGTTAATAATGGCCTAAGACTTTTGCAACAGTACTGCAAATAGGACTGTCCCAATTATTACACAGTCACTTCATCACAGTTATTTAGGATATTTTTGCACAGTTGGTAGATTTCTGCAGAATACGAAAACAAAAAAGGTTTGAACTAACTTGTAACGTGTTTTGAGGTCACCCTTCTAACTTGTGAGTTTTTGGGCGCGTGCACACGAGATGCATCGTTCTGACAGTAATTAGCATTACTGCTAATCAAACAGAGCTAGTAAGCAGGATGGTTTGTCCGGTCTCTTTAGGCTTGTACTTCATTAGTCGCGTTCAGCGAACAGACAATTGAGTCATTAATTGCAATGATTTATAAGACAACGAATCATAAGCTAATGCTTGAAGATTGTGACAAGCCTAACTATATAGCTTTATATACAGTTATACACAATTTTAAAACCCAGAGGACTTGCTTGCTCTTTGCTGAGCTCTGTATGAATTCTTGTAATAATATTGTGGGTTCGTGTGAAATGTAAAGCATCCAGTCGCTTTCATGGGGAAGAAAAATGAACATGGTGGGTAATACATCAGGGTCTCCAGTAATTAAACACACAGCCTGGATTACCTTAGCTAGCGTATAACATATCAATTATTCATGGAATTTCACTGCACTGTAATTGGTTGCTCTGGGATGCTGTATGGACTATTACTTTGATGGAATGGAGTAATGCCTGGGGAAATGGATGCCTGGTTCATTTATCTTTCCCAGGATGTGTGTTTCAGGCTCTGTCATGCCTCACTGTCACATGTTTTATGGGCTTCACTCTTAGTACGGTATTGTTCTCACAAATGGACCTATTGGGCTGGGTTTGATTTGTAATCCTAACTAGACTGAGGAAAGAGGTTCATAATGCCAAGCATCAAGGGAGCGTTTCAGCTGAATCTTTTTTTTTTTTTTATTATTCTATTGATGCCTAGTTTTCATTACAGATTGGACAAGCTGGTCAATTTTGCAACTGTAAATATTATTTCATACACAGGCAAAGTTTTTCACTTATCAATGCATTAGCATATTTATCTTCTTACCAATAATAATACAAAGAATGTGTAGTCGTTTTTATGCACGAGTTTTAAATAGGGTTGACCCTAACAAAAATGAGAAAATGTTTTAACACAGTTTATTGCAACGTTCATGCTTCAGGAGCACCGTTTGCACCAAACAGTTCTAGAGACCTTTTTGGTTTGTGTACACATCGCCGGTAGGGGCGCTGCGTGACGATGCAGTGATGTAAGCCAAAGCAAAGGCAAGAACTCGGCACACCAGACAAGGGCTTTAAATAGCAGAGGATGTGATTAAAAAAATGTGGGTCAGAGAGTACTTAATTCTGGCACAGGGCTGGGTCAGTGGTGTGTAAGAGTGTGAGGAAAGTCGGATTTCCTTAAATTCTCATTTCCATTCATGTCATTAGTAAGCAGTTAATCATGCTAATGAGAGCAAGCTAACACGATGTAAGGCAGCACATCACATCTTTGAAGGATGCAAAGTGTCGCCTAATTACTGTTATATTGACAAAATCCCAGAAAATATTGAGATATAAATATACATTTTTCGGGAATATTACACATCCCCAAGTTTGACCTTGTGACAAAACGGTGACCGTTCATCCAGCGTGGCGGAATCCAGAACCGTTCTAATTAATAACATAGCTCCATGTTTAGGCATGCTTTAATTAATCAAATGGACTCTAAACAGTTCCTGCAGTTTCTCAGATGATTCCAGTACCTTCCTGCTCACAAAAATGAGGAGATATTTTCAAAATAGATATAAAGAGGATCCCACAAGAACTGCTGAGCAATCCGATCCTGTCCATGCCCCGTCACTGTCGGTGTGTTTTGCCACTCTTGGGTGACCATACACCCTACTGATCAGTCAATGTGGGGGCGCTCTCGTCCAGTTTGACCTGCTTCTCTTCTCCTCCATGAAAACATATCACTTCCTACTCAATCATGATAATGAGTTTGCAGCTCATTTGTGTAATCGAACAACTTTCTTTGACTTTTCATTTGCTCTTTTGATGATCTTGTTGAATTAGGATTTTTTTTTTTTAATGAATGGTTCTTTTTAATAAATGGTTCTTATTTTTATTAATTTTGAAATATCCCCTAATTTTTGTGAGCAGTATATAACTAGAGCTTTAAGCCCTTGTTAACACGCTGAGTGTCTAAATTGAGCGGCCCTATCCTATTAGCGCATGAAATCTTACACACAGGCTGCATAAAGGTATTTAACATCGGAAGTGTGATTAAGGCTTGATTTTGTTTCTGCACCCTTATCGGAAGGCATCTGTAATGGATTTGGATGAGTCCGAGAACTCCTGGATAACTGCTGCTCCCCTTTACATTCCAGCAGGAGTTCTGCTAGCTGAATTCCTGCGCTCGGCTAAATTAGAATTGCCCTAATAGTCTCGCCATTATCTGGGTGTCGTGTACTGCTGCGAGACCTCCTGGGGTTAGCCATTCTCTGGAGAATTTGATAGAGATTATGTTCAGTGCACTAACAGCGCCCACATCCTCTTTAATGACGCCTTTGGTTCTTTGGTGACATTCAGCTCGACGGCAGGGGTCTCTGAACTCTGCCTGGTTGGACGTGAATGTGCATAAGCTTGAGTTAATGAGGATATGATGCTTATCTCGGAGTTTGATTTCACTGAAGTTTTGCAGTTTGGATGAAATAAAATGTGTTGTGCATGGCAGATTGAGAACAGGACTGGACGACATGTAGGGCTCTCAAAGAGATCATGAGTCATGAGTTAAGTTTATTACTTTTGCCGTGAATGCTGTGACATGGCAACCCAAGGTATTTTACCAACCACACGCTGCTCAGTTTGCGTTTAGCCTGACAGACGCAAGAATAAACCAGCAGTATTCCATCGGGCTTTATTTGGCAATATAATAGCGTGGCTGAAAAAGTATTACTCTACCACCTAGAACCTTGGATTTAAATTTGGAAGATGAAGCTATTAATAACCAGCCCGATCCTTCCAATGAGCCATGGTTTGGAGCATTGCCAGTTCAGTCTGGGCTTTTGATGAATTCACAGCAAAGAGTTTGAAAGCACATTGAGGACCAGCAACATAAATTAACTGAATCAACTTCTGATTTTATTGTTCATGTAAAGAGAGAGTTCTACAGCATCAGCAGCTTTGTTGGATCTGTCGTCTCCATTCTGGTTTAGCTTTTTTTTCACAACACCCACAAAGACGTCCTTGGCTGGTGGTCAGCTCTGTGTCTCGTTAAACTCCAATAGTGGCTGAGGTTTGTTCATGGACTTGTTAAGTTCAGCTCTTATCCAAACCGATAATTAGCTCATTTTAATCATTAGTCAAGTAACGGAAATGAGAACGGGGTCCTAGACTTTTGTAAACACCAGGATCTCGCTCAGATTTTCTTCTGTTGGTAGAGTAGTGTGTTTTATTGCTTAATTACTTCTAGATCGTTGTCATACACTCCTAGACTCCTACTTGTTCTACTATTTGATTATTTGTATTGCTGAAGGTTTTAGTAACCCCTTTTCTTTCAGTGATTTTGGCAAGCTGGAATTATGTTGGAAGAGTTTGGTTTCTTCTTTAGTTTAATGTGGTTTCTGTGTTTAGTTGCAAGTTTGCTTAAAAAAAGCCATCATGAATGATTACGTTCATGATAATATCATGGATCTTTATTCAGCCTAAGAAGTCGTGATTTGTTTTTTCCAGATCTCCTTTTGCAAGTTGGGGAAACGCATTGCTGGGTCTGCCAAGATTTCAAATCCATTTCAAAGCAATAAAAGCTGTCAGCAGTGCAGTTTTATCCTTTGTCACGTTGATAATATATAAGGGTTGGCAGAGAACGATCAGAAGCCCTACAAACCCCGTTTGATTTTATTAAGCCTGGCACACTGCCTTGCTTTTTTACAAGGGCATCCCTTTTGTCTTTGGGCAGGGTTTTGGCTGCTGTAATGTGAGAAGTCCTTGAGGCTCTTCTAGCACTGTTTTGTCACTGGCCTGGGAGGAATGACGAAAAAATACTCCTCTAAATCAGAAGCATGTGGCAGTCTTTTCCGGTTCGCTCTCCTGGTGTCAGATCCTGGGGCAAAAGGCTCTGATCTGGGCATGGGAACAATGTGTGTTTTGGTTACTTTTTTGTCGTCTTTTAAAGAAATAAAAAAAACCCCAGAAAAGCTAATCTGCACTGCTTGTGCAACTCATTGTGTCTTCTTGTCCGTTTGTTTGTTACAGCATACAGTATATGCGGTATCCCCTGGTGCTCTACAGCCCCGTTACTTGCCTTTCTTTATGCAGCTGTTGCAATGCCAGACCACAGACATTTGGTTGCAATGTGAGAGCTCAGCAATACACCCGGCAAGAGTCATAGATCAGGGCCACTGATTAGCCATCGGTATCTTCATTGTTGGAGTATTTTGTGATTTATAAGTTAGTGCTGTTTAGGGTAAGTTCACCCTAATGGCTGAGGTCTTAAAAATTTGACAGAGACACAGACAGAGGTGGGAGTTAGTTTATCAGCAGAAGTCTGCTTTTTTTGTGTGTGGAACTACCCTTATCGGTCATTTCCTCGCTTGCTCGTTAGCTCAAGTTTGGACAATAAACTGTTGTAACTTGGTTGGTTTTGAGACTTTGTGTGTAATTTACTCATGTTTTTTTCAGATGACTTTCTGCCTACGTATTGAGAAGAAGCTCTAAATGGCATTTAAAAGTGTCTGTAGTACTTTTTTGTCTTTTCACTACCTGTATATTCGTTCTAACCTATAACTGTGAACTTTACTGTACGTTCACTTAATTCTTATATATCACTTTTCAAAGACCCAGAGGTGTTCAAATAGTATATAAAAAAAAAGAAAAAGCACGAAAAGCAATGATGCATGCAAATAGACCGTACTAAACACGGAAAGGACCAGTGGGGGAACAGTTTTAGGGTTTAGGCAGGTAATATGCAAGTGTGAATAGATGTTTTAAGATGATGTCTGAATGAAAAGCGAGAATAAGAGTTTTCTGAGTTAGTGAATGCATTTTTGTTGTATATAACATTTTACAGGAAGCCAGTGGAGATGTTTAGTTGGAGGTTCATAAACTGGTTCTCTGAGTCTCGGTTTCATCTATGCGTTTTTGATTTGAACAAAAGTATGAGGATCATCGTACCATCCTTTAAAGCGTTACGGCTTTAATTTACACAGGGTCGGAACAGTACATTACTGTAATTTCTCTAATTGTTGTGAATTTGCAAAAATGTAAGATGTGGCGCCGTTGTTGATGCTGTGTAGATGGTAGCGTTCCGCTCTTGTTTTGAGGCACTTGACCATAGGCTGACGAGGACAGGCTTGGGAATTACAGTCATCATCAGCAGGATGGAGCTTTAAAGAGGAATATTTGAGCGAGACTAGGTGACTGGATGTTGACCAAACATTCCCATCATCGCATTGTCTTTCTATGCTACTAAATATTGTATTGTAATGTATATTTACATTGTATAGTGTACATGTAAATACAATAGAGATGCTGCTAGGAACACAAGCAGACTGTTATAGAATTTGGGATTTATGGAAATCCACAATAATTAGAAAATACAGTAATATAGTAAAGTACAGTACTGTTACGACTCGTGTAGGTTAAAGCCAAAACACTTAATACTATGGCTGGATGAACCCGATGCTTTTGTTTGAAGCCTAAAATGCATTGATAAACGGTATTATGAACAACACAGAAGATCAGCCACATGAAACAAAGACACGATAAGCGAACGTGAACTAGTCCTTATAGGTTATAGAGAGACTACACAGATAGTGGAGGGACAAACAAAGGGGTACTACTTGCAATAGGACAGGCACATATACTTACAAATGCCATTTACAGCTTGTTAAAATAAGCAGCAGAAAACCTCCACACAAACCTAAGTTAGTTAAACAAAAAACTTTCTAAACACATTAACCGAGTTAGAGTAGCATTCAGTCCAAACGTGAGCCCTGTGAGAATGAGGGACTTCTGCTTTTAAATTCTAACTCCCGCCTCTGCTCGTGGATCTGCAGTGTTTATTTGAGGTGACCGGATGTGTACGGCTGCAGATTTTTCCTTTCCTGTTATAATTTAGATGTATTTTTAAGACCTAAAGCATTAAAATAAGGAGACTTTGATTGTATGGATGTTAAACGATGCATACCTGTAGCGCTCTTGATGGAAAGCAAATGTTTTTGGAAATGTTTTCAACTTTTCCGGATATTGAAAAGGTTACAGTGCCCTTATTGTGAATGCATTCAGGTTCAAAGCTCGCAAAAATATTCCTGCCACCTCATGATGACATGCTAGGAACGACCTCAGACTAAACTAAGGTTCATGTGTTTTTAATCTGGCCTGGAGTGCTTTTAAATTCTCATATCCTGTTTCCTTTCCTGTAACCTGTCCACTAACCCAAAGACTACAAATATAGCTCCAGTGGTTGCTAAGCTCTTTCTGACATCATTTGACCTGGATCCGAGGGATTTACCCCTACCTGGCAAATTCCTGAGTCACAGGGTTTAAAGAGGCAACCACTTTTTCCATCTCTTCTAATGTGATCACGGCTTTTAACAGTCGAGTTGGCTTGGGATCATCAGTAATGTTACAGTAAATCCTAAAACAAAAATTGTTTATGAATCGCTTTACATTCATTTTTATTTATTATATATATTTATTTATTATGTTGAGAAGCAATACTGTATTTCATCACATGTTTAATTAATTATAACATTACATAATATACCCTAAGGTTGTTATTGATTATGAATATATTATAGTCTTAGTCAACTTAAGGCAATTTACCTTTTGGAAGCAAATGATGGTGATGATTCTGTTTCCCTTTTTCTCTCAAACTCAATCAGAAGCTCCAACTGCTGCTCTGATCAATCAGATCAGACGATGACCGGTTTTCAATATGATCTGCTGCTACCGGTAATCGGTCGATCAGTCTGTATAACCGATTCTGTAACACACAAAAAACACACTGCCTTCACTAACATGAATTCATAATTCATCATTCTATTCTGTTTTAAGCACAGTTCCAGCTTTAAACTGTGCATGCTGTCATTTTATGATTCTTGTACAAAGGAAATTCGGAAATTGGAATCGGCCAATGAAATTAGAGTCGGTACATCTCTAATCATTACATAAACTCAACAGAATACAGCCACCAAACACCCGTTCTATCCGTTTTATTATTAAATATGAACATTTAATACGATAAGACTAATGAATCCAGATTTTCCAGACATGGTAACGCGCATTCACACTGAAATCTTAAGGTCAGACTGTTTTAAAAGAAAAAAGGTTCCTCGATTGGATAATGAATGAGAAGAGCAGGAACGTGTTTTAAACCTGAGTGCAGAGTTTATTTAGGCAAGTAGAGACAGGATTGATTTATTTTGTTTGAATGGATTGTTGATATGAAATAACGATCGGAAAAAGTTCAGTGTTTAAAAAAAAGTTACCTCAGACTGATGCACTGGGCTCAGCTGGTCCACCTTACCTAAAGAAAAGACCAAGTTCAAATGAGGTCAAGAACGAGATGAGACTGCGGCCGCTCGTTTATGGTGTTGGGACCAGAGACTTACAAAGCTGGCTAGAAGATTTATATTAAACTGAAACGTTTAATTACTTGTGTGAACATATCTTGGTTCTGATCGTTGATTTCTCTCATAAAAGCACAGTTTCTGCTACTAAAATGCAAATGATTGATTTTTTTTTTTTTAACCACAATAAAATACCTGTTTCAGAACAGCGCTGTGGGTAAGCGCTGTCACCCCAGAGCTCCAAAGATTCCTGGTTCGAATGAATGAAGACCAAGATCATGGGCTAAATGTAAAGATTATCATCTGACCGTATAACACTAAGATGGATTATGCTGTAGTTCTGGTGCCTATTCTTAGAGCCAGGTCATTGTACAGGTCTAAAAAATGATCCAGTAATACTGTTTTTCCTTATCTCCAGCAGTAGCTTTGCTTCCTTCCTGTACTGATAACTGTAAGCCTTATCACACGCAAATGAATTTCTTTGCTGAAAATTACGATTTGAATGACCAAGTGTTTTTAATTGTGAGCGCCACAGAGCATGACAGTGATCTCAAATAGGATGATGCTTGAGATGCATTCGTCTAGACGTTAATTCAAATCTCTTTATTGGAATGAAAGTTAGAACACATTTTGTAAGCAGTTAATCCAGACAAGCCCCGTGGGTTCACAAACTTTTTCATACTCATCTTTACATGTGTGTGTTTATAAGTGAGAAGAGGGTGCAGGTGTGGAGGACAGACGTCCGGGTTTCCACATGAACTGTTTCCTCTACAGGAAAAAGCTCAGTGGAGTCGCTTCCTCTGGATCTCCCCTGCCAGCGCTCTCTCGCTGGGTGTGTGTGTGTGTGTGTGTGTGTGTGTGTGTGTGTGTGTGTGTGGTTCTGTCTCTGTGTGTGTGT
>JAUZST010004935.1:0-15943 GCA_034779995.1 Parotocinclus haroldoi
ATGTACGTTTGTGGAAGTGGATCACGGTACCAACTAAGGAGATTTCTGACAGCTTAGAAAGAGAGTCGTTGATTCTCCTCAGGCTGGAACAAGGTTACAACGCCGTCTCGAAAGCGACTGGCCTCGAAAAACGGATCAAACCGAATACACCTCGAGTAAACTGAATAGAAACTTGAGAATATTCAGAGTAAATTGAATGAAACTGTAGAAGGTTTATATCCATACAGCCGTATGTCCTCTGTCATGCTCGTCTCTTTAACTACATTCTCTACTCTCACCTAAAACGTGTATATTTTGGCATTCGCTGGTCTCCATTTGCAGACTTTAACCACTGAGCTGATCTGCACACGGACTGGAACCCGGACTGGAACCCGGACTGGACCCCGAGAAGCTGTTTCGCACTTGTTAAAAGCACCATAAAACGTCCTGAACCGGACAGAAACCTGGATTCTCTACGTTGAGCGGCTGAGCAATAACCGCTGGCTCTTCGGTCGCTTTTAAACCCGACGCGCTTCTGCAAAGGAAACTGTTTCGTCCGGACGTCCACGGCCTAAATGAGGTCACCTTCCCGCTGTGCGTCCGCAAACCCACTTCCACCCTCGGAGACTTTTACAGATCCTGTCCGGGACACGCTTCTTTTCTGACGGATCGTCGAAACGTTGGAACGCCTGCGCGGTTATCTGGAAGACAGATGATGATATGAATTGATCTTGCCACAGCGGTTGTGCAAAATTGAGTTGGAGACGTCACGCGTCATCTGCTGCCTAGTAAACGGGCGTGGCGGCGGGATACCGTGCCTGGCGTGTTTTTTGTGAACAGAATAAACTGAACGCCTAAACTGGTCAATCAAAGGTTTGCGGTGCTGCATGAGCGCTACTTTGTACAAGTTCTTGTTCTTCTGGAGGTCCATGGCTGCCATGAGGAGAGATGAACTCCGTGTTTGCTTAGCTTCCCCGGGCGAGCGCTTGACCCGCCGTGTGTCGGAGCCTCAAATAACAATCCATTATTAATGGCTCTCATATCCTCCATCCATCCTTGGGCAGTTCCATCAGGCCTTCTTTCTGCGAGCATTATTAAAACCATTTAATAAAATATATATGTGCGTGAAATATGAGATACTGTCTGCCGCCTTAATTCCAAATCTCATATAGCTCCTGGATTGTTCTCTGCTCCTGGAGGGGCACTCAACTTTCCTTCATTCGTCCACACTGCTCGTGAAGGGCTTTCTAATCAGCGTATGAGAGCTTAGGCTCTAATATCCACTGCCTCTTAAGTTTTGTAAAGGTGACTTGATTTCTAAAGCATACCGAGCTCTAATACCTGAGTGAAACACTTTTTTTTGTCCCAATGTCCACCGTTAGCCCATTCTTTCATATTAAGAAAATGCTGGTTAAATGTAGGGCGGAGACAATCGACGGATGCGGAAGGGGACGCACCAACCGGCCTGCTTCCAAAGGGGGCGTAGCCTCCCCCGAGTGTAGCGACTTTACGGAGAGTCGATCCAGAACCGACGATCTTGGAGACGGCAGAAACCAGACGACAGCAAGCAGGGAATCCAGGAGCGAGGATTAGGAGATGGGGAGCCCCTCCCTGCCAGAACCAGTTCCACCGAGATCCGTCCCGTCTTACCCGCAGTGGGGCCCCCTCCCCAGATCAAAGGCACAAGCCCGGGAGGAAACGGAGAAGAACCCTGGCCGTAGCGTGGCTTATCCGCGGGGGAACGGCCATCATTAAAAATCGGATCGCTCCTAAAGAACCCTTCCCGGGTTACGGCCAGGTTCGGCTCCACGCCGCGGCCTCCTTAGCGGCGAGGCTTTGCGTCACAAAGGGCGTGTGAAGGCGGCGGCAAACGCGACGCGCGTTTATTGTAACAGAAAAAAAACACAGAATAAAACATAACGAGATGACAGGCGTGACATAAGGTACAGTCCAAGGAGCCAAGGGTTACGGACCCTGCTCAGGGGGTCCAACGGTTCCAATAGGAACTAAAAGTCCGAGAGCACTAGGGAAAATGTGTGTATTTTGTAAGAGTGAACGTTTAAACCTTCATAACGATCATAAAACATTCATGGACCTGCTTTTAAATGCATAATTCAGGTCTAACGCTCGTTTCCGGAGCGAACATCTCACACAACAATCCCCTCGCTCCCTTCTTTGTTTCCAATTCATTTTGGTCCCCGGCGGAGGGGGCCGTGATTTACGTTGGCGCCTACGGGCGCCTCGTTCCTCTGCTGCCCACGAGGACTCGCCTTTGAACGCCTGCGTGCGCCGACACGCGTTAGGAGCCGTTTGAACGCCCTTATCTGCACGCAGCACAAAGGTTGAGAGCGCAGCGTAACCGGCGGTGAATGGAACCTTCTGAAGGAACGGCAAACTCCCCGCGTCCATTACGCCCCCAACGCCTTCGGTCGACGCCGCTTAAGGTTTCAAAGAGGAGGCGTCATGACTCGATTACAAACAGCACAGATTTAGGAAGTGCGCGACTCGTGCGTAATGCCCGCATTTGGGACGGCGCTCGTAACCCGTGATTGCAGGAGCAGAAGGCGGAACGGAAAGCCAACCGTTCCGGTCGTGGAAGTAAGAGCTAATTTAGCGTGGCGCGTTACGGACGTTAGCTGGTTTATTTCCAGCGGCTTCTCTGTCTGGACGTCTGTCGCGCAGCAGGTAGCGCCTAGCTCCAGGGCACTGGGTTTTTACGAGTCCACTCGCTTTTATAGATGCCGAATTTTATACAGCAATTCATTTTGACATAAGTTTTCAGCCGCCTCTTTTGATCCTTTCAGAATTAGTGAGATTGTTTCTCACTCTGTAAAACCGCCTGTATTTATGACATCACTGCTGTTCCCCGTTCTCAGAGCTAAACTCGCGGACGTTTCTAAGGCTGAGCTTGCGTCTTGAGTAGGGGCAGTCGGACTTGGGTCCCAACAGACCAGCATTTTGGTCTGTACCCACTCTGATTGGAGGATGAAGTACTATGCAAGCCTTGGGCCACCATTTGTTTTGTTTCCCAATCTAATAAAATTGCATATTGGTGATATCAACCAATAAAATAAATAATAATATAATAATATAAAGCAGCTCATTTAGAATGGCTTCTGTCGACGCGTTAGTCTGCTCCTTCTGATGATATTTTGAAGGGTTTAATCATTTCAATCTATGACCAAATGGATCAGACATCTGATTTAGGGTTTTTATTACAGGAGCTGGCTTGTAGCTTTCAACCCCTTCTTGGGATTCTGAAGAAGGTGCTACGTATTCAACGATCATTAAAAACAAGTCTAAAAAGCCGTGGCTGTTGGGGGGGGGGTGGTTCTGGAGAAGGGGCACTCTGATTGCTGTATGCAGTGCACACCATGGTCATGCACGTTGTGCCTGTGCACACTTAATGATTTATCCAAAAACCAGAGAATAAGAGCTTTGCAAAACCGAACCGGATTAAGTGACCAAGTTATGACTTTTTAAACTTGGGAGATTTGCATACCATGATTGGATTGGCTGAAATTGATTTTAAACTTACCGATGCTAAAGGAGAATTTTAAGGGGCGGCTTTAAGCGCTTCTCAAATGAGACGTTTTCCAAAACAAACGGCACACCGGGGTAATTTTCGGTGCTTTTCGTCGTTCTTGGGTTTTTTCTGAACGGATATTTCTCAAAAGAAAAAGGATTTAAAAGCAAGCTTTTAGTCGGAATATCAATCTAATTCCTGGGAAGTGAAAGTGAAGTGTCTATTTTATTTATTAAATGAATAGAGCGGGCACTTAACTATCACTTTAATATATCAGGCACGGACTCTTTCTCGCCGGGGCAGGTGTCGAGCTGTGGCCGGTTGAAGTTGAAGCGTCTCTGTGTTTTCCCAAAACTGAAATTTCCGGAGATCTCACTTTTGGAAGGGGATTGATTTTTAGGCTTCAGCTGGCCGCGGCTCGGGGCCTGAACTGGCGAGAGGCACCTGCTTTTCACATGTACAGACTTGAGATTAAATGTAAAGTTGCTCTGACCTCGGGCTGTTTCTAGCCTTCTTCATACAGATTTGCTCCTACAGCGATTTCTCGGCGTAGTCAAAGGCGGTGCCCGGGCTCGTGCGATTCCGCTTGGAGAGCGTCTTATGAGTCACCGGGTAATCAGCGCTATCACAAACCTGTTGTGCAGCAGGCTGATTTGTATGCAGACAAATGCAAATGCTGTTTTCACTCGAGACCCATTGAAGCCGTACCCCTAAGCTGAGGGATACAGGCGAGTTCCTCTGTGCATAATCTTCTCTCGACGAGAACTTTCACAAGGGGTATTTACGGTGGCTGACTCAGGTCTGACATTTCATCACGCTTTCGCCGGTGCAGATTCTCAAAGACGGTAACTCAAGAATGGCCGAGGCCGCAATGACAAAGCGGCCGTGCTAAATCAGCGCTGGGTTAAATCTGGCCTCGTTGCAAAGCGTTACAACGGTTCGAAGCATATTTCCCGTCATGCTTTGAAGCCAGTATCAAACCAACAGCATCTTGATTAAGGGTCAGGACCATGACTAATTGTTCATGGAATACATCTGCACACGTATAAGCTTTGCAAAGTCAAGACGTATTTCTGGAGACCCGCCCAAGATCTCCTTATGGCCGTGGAAAAGTCGTCCATCGCGCTTTCCCAGAGCAACGACCGCGGCGTAAATCTGATCCACAGCTATGCTTCTTTCCGTTCAGTTTGCATCCAGAGCATCGTGTTTCAGGTTTGGCCGCTCCTCTCCGGGGAAGCCACCCAGATCCTTGTGCCTCCTGTAACATCCTGTAATATCCAATCTAGGCTACTGCACTGCACCCCACTGCTGCGTTCTTCTTCTGGCTCCCTGTAGCTTCCCGCATCAGGTTTGAAATATTTAACACGGTTGGCTTCAAAGCCAAAACTGGACCAGTCCCTTCCTGCAACGGCTTTGAACGAACCTGTTCTCTGCGCCTTACCCTTCGAGACCCGAGCATCGTTGGACTGGAGTTGCCGCTCAATATCAGAGGAGGAAAAAACGTCAAGACTTGTCTCTCTGCTGGCATCCGGGTGGAGGACTGAACATCCACTGGATGTCTTCAGATGGCTAAAAGGCTCAGCTTTTCAGTCAGCACCAAGACTGAGACTGCACTCACAGTTTCGAGGCGTCCTTAGGGTGAAGGCAAGGTTGTATTGTAAGTCGTACTTCTAATAATAATAATAATAATAATAATACATTTTATTTCAAAGACGCCTTTCTGTCACTCATGGACACCGTACAGAGAGTACAAAACAAAAGAATACAACGTTAAGCATTCCAATTTAAAAGTAGTTAAAAGAAGACAATGCAACTGAGTCAGATGGAAAAGGCAATTCTAAACATGTGGGGGTTTTTTTTATGTTCCTTTATGTTCCTTATGTCGGGTGGTAAAAAGTTCCAGGGTTGGGCACTGAAAGCTCTGCTCCCCATGGTATTCAGACAGAGGGAGTAGCAATATGGAGAGGATTGTGGATGGCCTTAAAAGTAAGCAGAAGAAGCTTATAGTAGTTCCCTCCCACCCACCTGTATATCCTCGTTAACCAATAACTACAGTGTATAAATTGCTTTCACGTGGCCAATCGGTAATAATCGATGATGCCGTGTAGGTGGTGGCATTTCCAAAAACATTTCCATATCACCTGCAAGCACTTTGACCCTTTATTTACCTTGCAGTGATATAGAAGGACTATACCATTATGGAAATGCCCGTTTCGGGCCAACGCCCTTGTGCTAATTAAGTGCTAATTAAGCTTAAATGCGGGTACCCGTTACCCACTAATCCAACACATCTACACCAAGGGTTCATTGTTCACCCAGTATAAAAACAAATCATTTTCCACAGCTTAGGAATTACAGCCTAGGCTTGAACAGAATAAAGCAATGATAGTAGCGCAGGACGAAGAAGATCAGATCTAAGGGAACCGATGTCACCGCAGGAAGAAAAACGACTGCCGCGGCGCTTTTAGCCATGGCAGTGCCGATGGCGGAAAACAGAAATAACTCAGGGCAGCGGTGACACGTGTTACAAAGCGGTTAGGAGGTGGAAATGATTTACCGGTGGGCTTTTGTGAACCGGCCTCAGAACTTATTTGACTTTTGACACTTCCATAGCTAAGGATATTCTGTGAGCGTTCCAAGCCCCTCGGGCCTCGGCGCCCAGACTCGCCAGCCATGAGCTCTCGCCAGCTGCCGACTGAGGATCTCAATAGAAACGTAATTGGCTATTAGACAGGCTGCAAGCGCTAGAAAGGATCTTAACATTTGCTTGCGGAACACAGTGCTTGAAATGGTGTTAAAAAAAACAAAAAAAAAAAACCAGACGCTCAAGGGACGAGTCGAGTGATGGACTAGGGGCAAGAGACGAAACTGCTCGTAGACTGGTCGGGTACGCAAAGCAAAAGCCTGCTACGTACTGGAGTTAGTCACGGTGCGTTTGGTTTCTGAGCCTAACTTGACGTCGGGGCGCAAAAGTTCCACACGGCAGTTCCACGGTTTGTTTAAACGTAAGGAAAAGGAAAGGGGGCGGGGACACGACACTGCACACACAGGGTTTTTGTGATCGCCAATGGAAGGCACTGATCGGCACAGGCATCGCATGCTTTGTGACAGAAATGGGTCGATCGATCAGAACGCCGCTAACAGAGAGGAGTGTATTTAATGTTTAAAATGTTTCACTTCGCTTCATTACGAACACCAGTAAAGCCCTGCTCTAAATAAGGCTCGAGACGCAGAGCTTTATTGAAGTTTCACAGAACGTATTAGTCGAAAAGGTCGTTTGTTCCTGCAAGAAGCTCGTTTCAGTCTCGCTGTGCTGCCGTAAAGCGGAAGGTTTGGATCCGCGTCGCTAAAAATGCAAGAATAGCAGCGAGCGCTGAATGTCAGCCGACCTCGTTGGATTTAGGCGCTCGCTACCTGGACGACCTGGAGCTAATTCCTTCTTTATTGTTTGCGGGCCCGGCGTCTGGAACTGTGACTGCTTCTGTAACAGACGCTTGAGGGACACTAACAATGGTCTGAGTTTATATTAGAAAGTTTGGCCTCCCATAAACATCACAGCGTTTCCGGTGGATTTTTGCTTTCATGTCCAGTGTTGGCGGCCCCGGACGATCTGAGGGAGAAGCGAACCGAACTACTGGCTGCGGATTTATACTCCTAAAGAGAAGGTTGTGGGTTTAAATCCAAGCTCCACAGCCACAGTTGGGCCGGCCGGTGACCCCCTGTACATAAAGACTTCGGATTAAAGCTGTAAACCTATTGAAACGAATCAGAAGGTTGTAAGTTCAAATCCCAACTCCACTGCCACTTGCGCTTGAGCGAAAACCCTTAACCTTTACCTGCTTAGTTCTGGATCTAGTCATGTACTAAATGTTTAAATATTAATGTACTGATTTGGCACGGCCGGCACGGGGGCTCGGTGGGGTAGCACCACGGCCTCACAGCGAGAAGGTCCCGGGTTCAATCCCACAGTGGAGCGGCCTGGGCCCTCCCCGGGTCTGCGTGGGTTTACTCCGGTTTGCTCCGACAGTCCAAAAGACATGCGCGTTGGGTTAACTGGTGTCTCTAAAGTGGCCCTTAGTGTGTGACTGTGTATGTGCGCGCGCCCTAGGAGGGATTGGCACCCCGTCTAGGGTTGTTCCTGCCCTTGCGCCCAGAGTTGCCAGGTGGGCACCGACTGGCCCGCCACCCCGTGTGGATTTAGCGGAAGATCATGGATGAATGAATGAATGAATGAATGAATGATGTGGCACATTGGTTGTGGTTTTAAAGTTCAACTCCCAGAGCTGCACACCAACCACAATTGGACCTTTGGGCAAAGCCCGTACCCTTCCAATGCTTAGTTTAATGCCCTGGGTGCCTGTATGTGCAAACGGCTCTAAAAGTTCCCGGTCTTAACTGGTTTTCAGTGGTCCAGACTGGATCGGCTGGTAGGTGAGCACTGGATTAGATTGTTCCGTGTGCCTCGAGCTTCACTTCCGCCCTCCTCTTCCTTTCGTCGCCAATTATATTCACACCGGTACACGGAGTAGACGGATCGCACGCCGAGCTCATTACGAACGAGTTCAGCGTGTCAGATTCCGCCTTCTTGTGAGTCACACTGACAAGTCTTGCAGTGAAATTACAACATCCGTTGCCTCCTCTGGACCGCTGGACTGCTGACCTCTCATTTTCGGTGGCAAACTTATTCTGTGGAAGCAGCAGTTTTCCTCGTCGCATTCAGGCGCTCTCAAAAGTGCTTTCCTCAGAGCGCTCGGGATTAAGGTGTAAAAGCAGACCGAATGACGACTAGACGTGGGAGCATGGAACAAAGCGCTCACCGATAAGGGACGTTCTGGCTAATCAAACCGACTCTTAAAAAGGCCGCTTTTCGGGGGGTGGGCAATTAAGGACGATAACAAGGCTACCGTTTATGTAACCGCGTTTCTGTGACTAAAGATCTAACAGCACCAAACGGTCCGTGAATGAGAGTCGGTCAGAAGATGGTGGTCACAGATGGAGACACACGACGTCGCTCTTGAAAAGGATCTTCAGACTCGTTAAAGTGTTTGCTCAAGTTCACGCAGGACAATTCATTACCCAGGCACTCCTTGATTAAATTTCATTAACGCAGCTCGAATGGAAGCACCGAGCGCTAATCTGCCTATTGACCCGTCGAGGTCTCGGAGCTTTTCAGAGCAGAGCGAAGGCAGATTTCTCCAGGCGGAAAAAACGCCGCTCCAGCTTCCCCGTTCGCTCCACATCGACAGACGGCGAGCAAACAGAGGCTTATCTCCTTCTGTTCTAGAGCACGCTTTTAATCCTTACAACTTAAGTCAAACCAAGAAGCTCAATCTGCATAACCAACACCCACCCCCACCCCCCCCTCCACCCCTTTCCCAAATTCCTAGACCTTGTGTTTTGCGATTGTGGAGCAGGCAGAAGATAAAAGTCCCGACGATGAGCGGCTGAATCCAAATCTGGCTCGAGGCAGAGCAGGGAAACATCAGAAGCATAAAACGACGTGCAGTCTCTCAGGACTAGATGTTTGTGGTTCTGGTAGTTTCTTCTCACCAGGGAAGATGAACGAGTCCTAAAAGGAGGCGGCAAACACTGGGAAGATGAAGTGATTTGTTCTTTGCTGGATTCCTTGCAGGAACGATTGTTTCGTTATGTTTGCCAAAAGTCTGAGACCACTAGTGAAAATGTTTGCATTTTTTTCTGTAATGTAATCAATGGTTTGCGTCACAAGTCATATGATGAGCAAAAGTCTAGAACCCTGCCTCAAAGAAGCTCAATAATGTTTTACTATCTAAGCCCAAAGCTCTTAACTGAGAAGGCCTAGGGTGACAGTGGAGAGGGAAAAACCCCCTAAACGTATACGGACACAATCTTGGCACCCTCCTTGGGCATCCCAGGTGTTAAAAAATATAGGTAAAATAAAGCGTCTTCGCCGACGCTTTTGGTCTTCCTTGTAACATTTAGGGAGTTTTTCCTTTCCACTGTTATCCAGGCTTGCTCAGTTTGATCTTGGGCTTAGATCATAAAAGCCAAAATCCATCCATCCATCCATCTATCCATCCATTATCTTCTGCTTAATCCATACGAGGTCGTGTTGCCCCCACCCTAAATGGGGCGCCAGTCCATTGTAGGACACACACACACACACACACACACACACACACAGTCCCACCCTAAGAGCCACTTTTAGAGACACCAATGAACCCGGAGAAACCCCTGAGCACATGCAGACCCGTCCTGGGACCGAACCCTCGCTGTGAGGCAGCGGTGCTACCCACCGAAAACTTCTAATCCTGCTTTGTGACAGTGCTCTGTTGTAGGAGAAAAGGGGAACCCACCAAAAAGGGAACAAGCTCCAATGGTAATACCCTTGTACTTTTTGGGACACATCATCTTTACAGTCAGGTATCTCCAAGCGATACGGCCATTATTTAATAACATCTATTATCTCAAGCTCGTCACTGACACGGTAAATGACAGAGTAGTGCACCTGGGTACCTGGGTAGCATGTGCAGAAGGAGAGCTGGCATGTGTAGTCACCTCGCTGTCACCGCTAGCTTGAGAATATCCTCCAAAACCAAAAACAGACAGGGGGCTTTTGGTGGACGTATCCAAAGCCTGGTGCTTCCCAGTATTTAAAAGCCAAAGCAGCACTTCTGAGACTCCAGCAGCACTGTTTCAGTGGCACAGCTACAGTACAGTACCAGTACAGTACCAGTCCTATGATGGGCTTACGGTCGTGTCCGTTAACAGATGGTAAATGGGAGTCTGTAAGGTGAGCATGGCAACAAACGACAGGTACCTCTACAGGTAAGTGCTTTTTAGTGACCATCCCAACAATAATTCTAATTACAATAACGTACATATAATAGGAAATGCAAATGTTTATTAACATCGCCGCTACGGCCAGTCAACCGACAAGCAGACCCACGAGCGGAGGCGGGAGTTTAGGAGCCGAAGTTTGTCAATCGTGTGCGCGTTCCAAATCGGTTTAGAAACATTACGGATGACATTACGCTTATTTTGTACCAGGCGGCAAATGGAGATTTAGCCAAATATCGGGCCGATACCGATACAGAATATCGGATCGGTACAGCCCTAGTAAATTTGGGGGTATATTCATTACCCGTGATGTCCTTAATGGATGATCCTCTCCAACCAGTGACAGCCTGACACTTAGTAACAGACAGGTTTTATTTGGTCGACATGATACTGTGCTTAATGCCAGTCAATAACGCTTCAACACCCGTTATTTGAGGGCAGCGGGGCTCTTGACTCGCTTTGTCATCACGCGCCTCGTTTTGAGTGCTGCCGGTTTGATTGATCGTGTTCTTATGCTAAAGCGGGGCGATCTGCCAAGGTAAACAATTACATTCCTATCAGTTACCTGTCGCCGCAGCTCATCCACCTCGCCGAGCCTTATTACCCCGTCTCGCGACAACGGATGGGAAACGGGATCTGAGCTTTCCGCCGGCGTCCCTCAAAAGTCAAAATGTGGTGAAACGCGGGACCGGGGAACGTTTAAATGGTCCTAAATCGCCCCTTAAGTGGAGCGTACGGATGACAGACGCTCAGACGGCGGATAATCACTCTGTCTCCGAAGTATGGCTGTGGTAAAAGCACTCCAGCGTCATATTCCGCTTGCTATACAGTTGGACAGGAGCGATTGTCGTTTCAGCTTACGTAAGCTGTGCAAGCACCGAGCCGGACGGAGGAACGGGAGCACGAGTGCGCCAAACTTGCAAGGTCTCTCAATGTCGACAGATTTTGAGGGTTGATAATAACTAGCAAAGCGGGTTATAAATTGAGAAAAACACGGCCCTTTGCTCTCGAAACCAGCCCAAAGATACTTCTTCTTATCAAAG
The DNA here is from genome assembly GCA_034779995.1 of Parotocinclus haroldoi. Taxonomy (NCBI): domain Eukaryota; kingdom Metazoa; phylum Chordata; class Actinopteri; order Siluriformes; family Loricariidae; genus Parotocinclus; species Parotocinclus haroldoi. The sequence continues at coordinate 11,368 of JAUZST010004935.1, forward strand.
GGAAGGGCATACGCTCCCCGAAAGTCCAAGACAAATGGGCTCCAGTCAAGCATGCACTGTTTGACCAGCGCAACTTGAAAGGCGTGATAAATGGCTGTGTCACTGCCTGGTTAACCAGTTTTGCCCTGCTATTACGTATGCATAGAAACTACGGGTGGGCCGGGAATCTCCATCGGCGTCGTCATCGCCTTATCGTGAGCCGTTGGTCTTTGAGAAAATCTCCTCCAAGCAATTAGAAATGCAGATCTGCTCAGCTTCATCAAGGGATGAATCTCAAAGTGTCTTCTCGAGGCCGTATCTCTTCCACTGACCTCCGAAGACCTCCGGAGCGTGGTGCGAGGCGAGGCGAGGCGAGGAGAGGAGAGGCGAGGCAGTCGTCGTCTTCTCGATGGTCCGTCTTGTCCTACACAATACAAACTCCTACACTGTATATGTGTAATCACAGGTTGGATCTCAGGATGGATCCATCTGTGTTGGTGTGTTTGTCTTTTCCAACGACCTCCAAAACGCCGCCGGTGTGGTCTCGCAGGCTCAGAGGCACACGCCTCTCGATAACGTCTATTCATGACTGCTTGACGGGTCCTTTCTTTTCTTTTCGGCAGACCTTGAAGAACCTCTTGTGGAGACGTCCAAGCTGCTCACAGCTTGTTGGGCTTGACTTGATAAGAGCAAAACCGAGACGGCAAGGCCGACATCGTCTTCTCAGGACACTCTGGGAGGGTGGGGGGGACCCTTTTTGAGAGATATCCCGTCATATCCAACCCCCATCCTTCTGTCCACCCTTTCCAAGGACCTTCAAAGACCTCTCACGGACGCTAACCGCTCCGGTCGGGGCGACTCACAGCTCGTCAGGGTTGATAGCATTAGGAGAGGCACAGGTGAGGCCATTGTCATTCACAAAGGCTGTTCAGAAGAAAGCCCGGCCGTGAAATAAGACGTGTACGTCCTTGAAACGAGAACAAATCCTGGAGAGCTCGACGAAGCAGTGTGTCAAAGCGCGTTTGGATTGTTTGACGACTCTTATCTTTGCCGCCGACCTCTGAAGGGTCGGAACGGCCCACGGATTGCTTAGAAAGAGAACAAGCTGCTGAGGTCAGGAAAGGCCATCGCCATCTTCTCAAGGGCAGTCAGATAGAAGTGAAAGGGAGATCTGGTGAGTTTAATCACCAGTTCGTGGAGTCTTGGTAGGCCTGGCGAGACCAAGAGAAACGTTTCCCACGGGCCAAGTCTCTGGATCTGCAGAAGATCTTTTGTCAAAGGACAAAAGATCATGGGTCCGTTTCATCTCTTCGCTTTCTGACGTGAAGCGGCCGAGGACGGACACCGGAGGCGAAACTTGTTTAGCGTCGAGGAACTCCCCATGCTCAGCGTTGTGACTCTACATATCTGATGATAGACTCATTAACTGCTACCACGTTCAGCGTCGAGGTCTCTTCCGAACCGTTCCTCACCCAGAAACGGAGCTGACAGTTCAACACGTTTAATGAAACGCATTTATTCACACCGAGATACGAGCCGCCTTCCGCTAGCGCCCGTTAAACCACGCGCAGATTTGTACTTTTAATCTAATACGGTGTTAATTCGAATTTAAAAGGTGATTAAGCTTTCCCTTTGAATTCCAAGCAGTTTAACGAGCAGCTCACAAGGGTTAATTTGCAAACGAGTTCCCTTTTGTTACTGCGATACGGCTCGCATTAGCGTCGCATTATTTATTCATTAACGCTCACGCTACGCCGTGCGACGCGGCTGCAAGAAACCGCGACAGCCGCGAGAAAGAACAGATGGTGAAGCTGATTCTCTTTCATATCAAATCAAATCAAGGCATATATATATTTTTTTATATATATAGTGCTTGTGTGTTTTTGTTTGTGTGTGATTTTAGCCAACAATTAGTGTAGCTCTGTTAAAAAAAAAAAAAAAAAACATGGCACCTTTCTGTTTTGCCCTACCAGGGACCGGTTTGGCCAGTGCACGATTTTAGTTCTGCATTTTTTACATCTGTAATTCTAAAACCTTATCCCTTTGATATAGCGAAACGGCGAGGGAAATTCGAAGGCCGATCCGTGGGAGGAATGCCGACGCCTGGAGGGGGCGTGTAAAATATTCCTATGCACGTGTGTAGATGCGGCGGGGCGTCTTTTAAGGTTGGGCTCACTAAACACTCGGGCGAAAGTACCTCCGTTCGCGTGTGCGCTGAGTTTTAATTTGGCTGCAGAACTGAGAGGGCTGGACGTGAACGAGATCTCGCAGTGAATCGTTTCATGGCTCGTTTGGTCCCCGGGACGCAAGTCAAGCGTACGGAAGTAAGTGACTAAAGAATCCGGGACACGGTGAAGTATGTGGATGTTTTTCCACTTAAATTGTTAGTGGAGGGGTTTTTTTTTTCCGGCCGTCCAAGGCGATTTGGACGTTCAGACTGAATCCTGTGATCCACCCATCTGCTCAGTTTCTCCATCCATTCTCCGAGCCATGCACAGGTCAGGCCATCCATCCAATGTCGTTAGATTTGTTAGGGTTCTTACCTTCGTGCCCCATCTGACCGATGGCCGTTACAGAGCAATCGGTGAGGCGGATTATATCCGGCGCTCAATTAACGACGTGCTAACGAACACCTGGGGTCTCTACTATATAAGCATGAGCCCCGGCGTTGTCCGGTGCCACGTCGTCAAAGAACGTCATCTAAAGCTCCATGGCGGACACTTAATCCGCAGCACGCTCTCCTTTTCGCTGCTGCACTGAGGGGCGTATATAGCCGACAGATGTGTACGAGGGAAACCTCGGAGGTATCGTAGCTCCCGTAGGGACAGAGCCAGGCTTTCCTCGCTCGCCCTCTGGCGTTCCCATAGTTCCTCCGCGGCACTCGATTTGGGAAGCGTCCCAAAGACTGTGCTTACTGCGCGTGAGCCCTCTGGCGTTTCGGTGCGCATTGCCGCCGAGTCGCGCGCACGCCCGCCCGCCCGCTGTGGGTGCCATTCCCATTTGGGACGCAGCACAGCTGCGTGACCTTTTCCCTTTTTTGGTCTTTAGTTATTTCCCCCATCCTTATTATACGTCGTCCTCCCCGCATCGTTGGGTCCGAACCCGATTCCTAACAAGATTAACATTAAAATCCTAGCAGCTGTGGGTTAACATCCTTTCTCAAGGGCCAGAAAGCACCCTGGACCTTGTGATCCACAGTCCAGTGCCGTCTAGGTTTCTTTTCGAGTCTTGGTCCTTCCAAGGTTCTGTTCTTCTTTATTCAGGGAGTTTTTCCTTTCCACTGTCGTCCAAGGCTTGCTGCATTTGGGCCTGGCCTTTTAAGACGCTTAATGCACCATTGTAAGAATCTCTACATGAATCAATTTGAATTTAGTACCATAATACCGAAATAACTGTCCCGCCGTCCATCCATTCGTCCTCTGTCTTATTCACGTACCGATCCTGTACGTCTGTTGGTCCATCCGCCCTTATCTAGAGCACTGAGCACCTGATTCGCCCAGCTCTTTATCCATCTTGCTATTGTTGCAAATATCTATTCAACAATTCTAATAAAAATCCAATCTATCCATCCCTCCATCCATATCCATCCATCTGTCGCTTTCTTATTAACATACGGATTGGACACATCTATTCATCCATCCGTTCATCCATCTACCCAACACTGGAGTCCCCTCTCGTGTCCTTATGTTGAGAAATAAACACTAATTAAGACTAATTACACACCACTTGGGTGTGGATCAATAAAAAGTCTAAGTCCACGTTTCTAATTAGAACCGAGTGCATAAGTAAAAAAAATAGTTCTTCTAACGGAGGATGGAGTCGCAGCGTGGGCAGGGGTAGCATATCGGTTGTCTGGGCGCTAGGCTAATTTGCAGTTTCACATCTACACTCTTTCTGTCCCCAGGCTTGAGATAGCTGTGGGTTCACTAGGACTCGGTCTCCTGACAATACGACATACCAAATGCTTCCCGATGGTGACTGTCACACGGATTAGGGCGGATTTGACAACGTTCCTAAGTGCTTAGGGAAATAAGGAGTGCAATAAATTGCTTGTGACAGAACCCCATTGTTTGTTTCCTTTGTTCATTGTTCACACGTGTCACCAGTAATTAGTCTTGTTGCTTTGTTAATCAGCGCATTTGCACCCATCTGTCTTGTGCTGGTACAATTCCAAACGTTAGCTCTGAGCAAATTGAAGGTAACATCGGTTTGATTCTTGCTATTATAATACACATCGTCTAAGACCCTAATATTACATGATTGGGGGGGGGGGGGGATAATAATGTTATTTGTGCTTGGACTAAGCCTATTTATTTCCTAAATTGTTCATGAAAACGGAAAAACCCTCGCCTTAAAATACATTTGTGTTTATTCATTAAACAAATCCATCCATCCATTATCTCCCGCTTAACCCACACGGGGGCGCGGCCCAGCCGGTGCCCACCCGGCGACTCTGGGCGCAATCCTAGACAGGGCGCCAATCCATCGTAGGGCACACCCAGGCCACTTTAGAGACACCGGTTAACCTAACACGCATGCCTTTGGACTGTGGGAGGAAACCGGAGTACCCGGAGTAAACCCACGCAGACACGGGGAG
>JAUZST010004936.1:0-15943 GCA_034779995.1 Parotocinclus haroldoi
TGTGTGTGTGTGTGTGTGTGTGTGTGTGTGTGTGTGTGTGTGTGTGTGTGTGTGTGTGTGTGTGTGTGTGTTTTAGAAATATATAATTCTTCATTATTTGCTATACATAAATATAGATAGATAGAAAATGTGACACACACGAGCACTGATAGGGGGCTAAAAACTTTTATTTATTTATTTATTTTCCCCTCTTGAAGAATAACTTGTTTGATGGTAATCTACCACATCTGGTACAGCCTGTTATGAGCCCCAAAAAAGCTAGACCTCATACAGAGGTTGCTGTCAGAAACCACATGGTTGGTTTCATCAAGCCAACCTGTTCTGGAATTTACCACAGGTTATGCATTGTTGTTTTTGAAAATAAGTCAAAACTGTATTATAAATGTGCTTGCCACAAGGAAAGGTTCTGGAAACCCCGTAAGATTCAAAGGGAAGGGCTATCCCATACCAAGCTATATTCCTGACCAGTTATTTGCTATTAAGACTATATAAAAGCTTAATATATTAGCCAGTAGTGTACAGTCAAACACTGTTAACCAAATGTATCTTGTTTTGTGAAAGTGGTTTATATAATGAATATCGGGGTAGCATTAATCCCTATCTTTTTTTTTTTTTTTTTTAATAGTCCACAGTAGACTTTACTGTACTTCCTGACCGTTACCATAGAGTACCACTGCATTATTTACTGCCACATAGGTGTTTCTTTAGGCACTAAACAATGCAATATAAAGTATACAACCACTACCTAATAAATCACAACCTATTAAACAAAAAATGGGGTACTGTAGGTAGAGGACCAATCCATTTATAACACCTTATACTACCATCCGGCATTTGTTAACTAGGTAATTGGTTTGGGATGCAGGGTATGTTAATAAAATATCCATTATGTTCTAGCTTTAATTTTGCCACCAGTTTTAAGAGCAGGGTTCAACTCTGTGTTTTTATATTCAGGTTTTCAAAAACCTGAAGCTTTTCATGGAATCCAAGGATCCAGAAGATGACCTGTTTGACAGAATTACAGTAATACTTTTTATATTCTTGTGTAGAATTGCTCAAGTCGAATTTGTATTTGACCTATAAACACACCCAAGTATCTCCTCATTCTTTTTGTCGTCCTTGCTTTCAGACAACCTATCTAAATAAGAAACTTAATGAAGCCATGCCAGGTCTGACGGCCAAGGTCTTTAGAACTTTCAATGCCTCCACCACTCTGCAGGAGCAGCTGAAAAAACTTACCAGTGGTAAGCACACACATTTACAGATATAATGCATGCTTTATAAGATGTCTATACTGGACAGACCAAACTCCTTTCCATGAAATCTGCTAAAGCCACTTTCAGTATTTCTGAAAATGCTCTCTTTTATTAAAAACTGTAGTTGCTGAGTACAATATAGAATTTAGTGTACCCACTAAATTCTGAAGGAAACAAATACGTTTATGTATACTTTATAAATGACAACAAATTATAGAAATGTTGTAAAATATAATATGTATTGTATTTTTTTTCTCAAAATGCCAATTCGGTACACTGCAATTTCTGAAATTAAAGCAACCAACTCAACTGTCACACTTATTTTTTTTTTTTTTTTTTTTTTTTGTCATGCTGTTTTTTTTGCTGTAAAAATGTAAAACAATTATAGATTATCTAGCAGTAATGCGTTTTTTGAGTTCTTTTCCCCTCTTGGCTTGTTAGACCATATATTTGTAGTGGCATAGCTCTACTGTGCTGCATTTCAAACATGCCGTACGTATGCCTTTTTCTTCTTTTACGATACAGCAGCTAATGTATCTGGTAAGGTAATATATGGGTTAAGTAGTGTTGTTTTCTTAAAATAACCACAGATTCTGTAATGTTTTGTGCCTAAAACATTTGCACAGTAGTCCCATTGGTTGACACTCTTTGCTTGTTATTTCAAGGCTTGGACATAAATATTGATAGTGTTCAAGTTGAACTCTGTATAATGCAGTTCTTTGTTAGCATTTTTAATTCTTTTGATTTTAATTAATTTAACTTGAACATTGGGCAATTCCTGGCAGTTACTCACTTCTGCACCTTTATTACAAATTGGTTTAATACTCTCAAACATTAAGTATGCTAAAGCTACCTTGTATGCCTTGTATTCTGAAGTTCTAGATTGAGGAGGAAAGACCTGTGTCAATTCTGATTTGCCAGTTGGCCGAAAAGCTGAACTGATTTAGTTGATACAGACCTTACACAGATAGATCTTTACATTGTTGTCATTAGCATTCTCTTTGTACCTTAAATTGTTATGAATCGCATTGGTAAAGGGTAATTTTGTTGATTCAGTATGATATTGACCTTTATATCCACAGTTTCCATTGGCACTAAGCTTTCTTTTTCTCTCTCTGTCTCTCTCTCTCTCTCTCTCTCTCTCTCTCTCTCTCTCTCTCTCTCTCTCTCTCTCATCCCCCGCGCTTCTCTTTTTGTCTGTGGACATGGTATGTATGTATGTGTGCATGCATGTGAATGTCAGATGATATGACGCTGGAGGAAAAGATTCTGGCTTATAATCGTGCAAACAGAGCCGTAGCTGTTCTCTGCAACCACCAGAGAGCAGCACCCAAAACATTTGAGAAATCCATGCAGACTTTACAGGAGAAGGTATGACCAAGACTGTCCTGCAATCTCAAATTATTGTTTGCTTAACCATAAGGCAAGTGAATGCTTACATAAGATATCTATCTTTTTGATCTGAACAAATGCTTGCTACAAGAAGCCAAGACCAAATAGTCTTGATATGTGATTGATAGCACTTTGCACTATAGAGCCCTATAGAACGATAGGACTGCTGTACTTAGTTGTGTTCAAGCATTAAAGCAAACTTCAGATGATCTGTAGAAGAAGAGTTGTCAAGAGAGATGAAGGTATAAAATAAATTTTAAGACCCCAGTATTTGGTCCACTTAGTTGCAGCAACAGTGTGCTTCATGGAATTTTAGGATTTGCATATTTCTCCTTTCAAAATTGTATGCTATTAAATGTAGCAACCTTCCTTTGTCACTAAAATGTGTGTTCGTGTTCGTGTGTGTGTGTGTGTGTGTGTGTGTGTATTATTTATTTATTTATTTATTTATTTAAAAAAAAACATACATATAAATAAATCGAGAACATTATGCCTAATGTATTTAGGCATCTCCTCTTCATCACAGCATCTCCTCTTCATACAGGGGATTAGGTTGGGGATGTTCTTATGCGATTCACTATCTTTGCTTATGGTTTTCCCTACTCAAATTTGTATTTACAAAAAGCTATATAAATATATTTTATCTTCTTAGACCATAGAAACTAATTTGAGTAGCATCTAGTAAACCCCAGGATCTGGTCTGTGGTTAGAAGGAAAAAAATGCTTTTTTTAGGCATGCCTTACAAAAACACTGCTCACAAAAATTAGGGGATCTTTCAAAACGAATATGAAGAGGATCACACAAGAACTGCTGGACAATCTGATCCTGTCCATGCCCCATTGCTGTTAGTGACTGTTCAGTAGGGTGTGTGGTTACCCAAGACTGCCAAAACACTATGTGGTACTCTCATCTAGTTTAACATGCCTCTGTTGAGCTCCATAAATATATCACTTGCTACTCAATCGGGAAAATTGAGTTTGTGTATAATTTACATAATCAAACAACTTTCCTTGACTTTTAATTTTCTTTACTGTTGATCTTGTTTAATGAAAAAAATCAAATGCTTCTTTTTTTCAATTCTTTAAGTTTCATTTTGAAATATCCCCTGATTTTTGTTAGCATTGTAGTTTGACGTCAGTGGTGCCCAATTTGAAGGCTTGGTGGAGGGGGACTTACACTTGTATTCTCTGTTGGGCAGGTTTGTTACATCTCCAGTTGTTTAGAACTTACTACTGCCCTAAAAAGTGATATGGGAACTTTGACCTGGGGTTATTTGTATATCCATTGCTCAAGTTATAAAAAATGTTTAATAAATGTTTATATATATCTCATTTCCAGTAAGAAAAAATATATTCTTTAATATATAATATATACCTTTTCAATGGTGCCAACACGTTACAGTTTGGATTATTATTATATAGCAGTGAAATATATGGTATAATAGAAATACACTGTGTATGTGTAGTTTTCTAGTTGTTAAAAAATGAACAACATGCATTAGAAGGCAGCATTGCTGAAGGATATGAAATGGCTTAGTGCGCATAGCCAGATAGCCAGTTCACCTGGGAGTAGGATATAGACTGCAGAGAAATTCTGCATCACAACATATCGTAAATAACTGTACTGTACAACTCATCTGCTACAACTATTTAACACAGCTGTGCTGCTTCTTATTCTCAGAAACAATGACTACTTCACTCCACAGCTCATAATATTTTTTTGCCCAGTAAATCTCTGTTCTCATTCATAATGAATGTCACCAAATGCATGAATTCATTAGGTATTGCATTTACCACTTATGATTAATTATACTGGGTTCACATATTTCAGGGCTCGTTTCCTGTTTTGTAGCGCATTTGCACAATAGCATAACCTAACTGATGCTGGTTGACCTTCAGCTTTCTGTATGTTCTGCTTCACATTCCGTATTTCGAGGGTGTTTTCATTCCTGCAGATCAAAAAGAAGAAGGAGGAAATAGAGATGGCCAGAAAAGAACTGAAGAAAGCAAAAAAACAACACAAGGACAGTCCTTCAGATAAGACAAAGAAGTAATGATTTTTCCTTCAAATTGGCTTGTTTCATGGTTAAACTTTTAAATGTCTTGCTTGTCATGAAGCCTTTAGATGTGCTCTTTACATGTCAAGAGGAGAATGTAGAATGTAAACATGTTACAGGTCTAATTGTATTTTGTTCTATGATCTGTTGAATGCCACATCAGTAAGACAAACATGGAGGAGAGTGATTACAAGTACAAAACATGGTGCTAGGGGAAGAGCTGCTGCTTTCTCATGGTTTCAGTATAAAAAGTCTTATACAGATCAGACATGTACTTTGCAAGCCGCAGATCAATATCCATAACGGGCTCCAACTCAACCAACTTCTCTTACCACCATCATAAAATTTGTGTTTATGATACACCCGTTTTTTGGTTTTTTTTTGGGGGGGGGGGGTGGTTTAAAATATCATCAGACATAAGCAGTTGGATCAGTCTCCTCTCACCGATTCTGTCATATTTAACTTTTGTGGCAATTGGCCGAACATGAACAGCTCACTCAACCACTCACCGGTTTGTTTGAGAGACACACTGCTAATGTGACGAAGGAGTGTTACATTTCAGTGTGGAAAATAAGCAGTGGACAAACAACTCCAAAAACATTCTGAGCAGTAAATTTAAAGCAGAATTACCCTCCTGTGAATGTGGAGTTTGACATAGCTAAGAAAGGCAAAGAGGTTAAAGCTAGTGGGAGCACAGAGCCACGCACAAACCAGAAGCCCATGCTATCTTTCTTTAGCAATGAAACTGTCAGTTAAAAAAGTTGAACGGAATTTTTCTGTATGCTTCAGAAGAAAGAAAAAAATCTGAAACTGTTTATTTTACGTTTCAAAACATAGGAAATTTGAGATAATTGCACTCTGTACATCTTATTCAGCCTATATTTGTTACTATTTCATTTCATTTTCATTTTGTTATATGCTTATGGTGGGTCCCTTTTTTTTCCCTGTGGTTTCTTCCTTAAAATGTTAGGGGAGTTTTTCTTACCACTGTCGCCCTAGGCTTGCTCAGATTGGGACTGACTATGCAAGATGGTATAATATGTAAAGCTGCTTTGAGACGATGCTCCATTGTGAAAAGCGCTATATACACTGCTTACAGAAATTCTATTAATTTTTGTAAGCTGTATAAATAAATCTCACTTTACTTTTTTAATTAGAAAAATATGGTTACATATGAGAAAGTAGCTTTTGTTTGCTGGGTGTATAATAATCAACATGCAATTAGAAATTGATTTTTCATGTGGTCAAATCAGTTATAAAATAAAAATTAGTTTAAAAATCAGGGTGAAAGGACCTGCATCAGGATATAACATTTGATTCATATTGCACAGCCCTACTGGCTCTGAATCCAACTGGTGCCACTCTCACATTTTATTCCATTTATACATTCGTATTGTCTACAAAACTGACAACTATTTACTTGGAATTGAGTATTTTTATATTCTGTACATGATTTCATAGAAATATTTGTGTGTGTAAAGGAATTATTTTTAATACTACAAACATAAGGAACGTAACAGTTCTTCAACATAATGCAGGAGTCAGACATTACTCATCTGCATATTGGTCCTGCAGCATGTTCTTTCTCTGAAGACATTTATCTTGCACTTTTACCCTCACTCCCTGTTAGGTTGGTGGAGAAGAAGGAAAAAGCTTTGAAGAAGCTGTCAGAGCAGCTAAAGAAACTCAAGCTCCAGGAGACGGACAGAACGGAGAACAAGGTCATTGCTTTGGGCACCTCCAAGCTCAACTACCTCGACCCCCGCATCACTGTGGCCTGGTAACCATACAAATTTCACACTTTTACTCTACAGGCTGGGCTTTTGTGCTGCTAGCTCGTTTAATCACACTGAAGGTAGAGTAGATGTGCTTTCAAAATATAGAAAGTAATACAATTCATTAATAGTAATATTTACATAATATTTACTGCTCTTGGTAAAGGTAATGAAGTGTAGATTGTGTTACATAATCAGCAGCTGACCAGTAACCGCATTAAGTAGTATCCTGTGTTCATAATTCATATGGATGATTTATAAATGGTTCCGTGAGGAATTTAGTTCATGTAATTTTCAGCAGCAGTACCTTAATGAACCATGAGTACAGTGGTGACCATGCCACATCTGGTACATATTAGAAGGCAGCTATGAAGACAGGCTGTCCCCTTTAAATGCAGACTGGTTTAGTAGTCACAAACTGTTTTGAAACTGTAATTGCTTTACTTTGATTGTTTTTGTTCTGTCACTCTGCTGATTGTTTACAAGTGGTCACAGTGAACAATGAAACAAAACATGGAATTCAATGCCCTATACTTTATTGACTCTCACCATTAGTTGTAATTATCCATGTTTTAGTTTTTGAAGAAGTAATCATAGGTATGCACATAAAATACCAACTGGGATCTATTTAAGTTAATAAAGGCAGTGCGGTCCTTCACTGCTGCTTTACTTTTCTCTGAGTGCTGACCATTGTATCGTCTGTCAAATATTTTGCTGACAGGTGTAAGAAATACAACGTTCCTGTGGAGAAAATCTACAACAAGACTCAAAGAGACAAGTTTGCCTGGGCTATTGACATGACTGATGAACATTTCCAGTTCTAAGTCAGAAGAGGATGTCTGTATTTGTATTTTTTTCTTCTCCAGTGGAACATTTGACCATTTGTGCAGCAGTTTGTTTCATGGAATGTCTTGTTTATGGTTGTGTAAAGATGAGCACGAAGAAGTGTTCCTTGTGTTGAATTTATTTGTGTAGAAAATAACTGAATACAAAGCTGATGGTCATGCCTTTGTTTGTTTGCTTTTTTTCTGGAGTTTGTGGCTCAGGGGCCAGCAGCAAGAAAAAGGTTTTTATTTTAAGTTACTTTTACACTTACAGCATTTTGCAAATGACCTTATCCAGAGCGACTTACAATTAATACAGTCTTACAATCCAAGCAATTGTGGGTTAAGGACCTTGCTCAGGGACCCAACTGTGGCAGAGGTGGGATATGAACCCTGGACCTTTTGGTCCATAGTCCTTTAACCACTTGGCCACCACAGTCCCACTCTTGTATTTAAAAGCTGCCTGAATAGAGCAAGATGACACAAGTGGTGGTGTAAGGATTTTTTTTTCTATTTATTTATGACCTTTCAAGAAGATCAGTACATTTCATTAGCTTTTTCAGCAAGCACCAAGAGCTCAAAACATGTTTAACATTTACATTTATAGCATTTAGCAGATGCCCTTATCCAGAGCGACCTAAAACTCATATAGTGTTAGTATCCAAGCAATTGTGGGTTAAGCCTTGCTCAACCCAACTGTGGCAACTTGGCAGAGGTGGGATTTGAAACCTTGACCTTCTGTTTCAGAGTCCAGTACCTTAACCGCTAGGCTACCACAGACCCATGTAAACATGAGAATATAACTGAGAATATCTACATCATACATGTACATGATGAATAGAATATTTATGAACACAATCTTGTAATGTTCTTCACTGTTTTGATGGCCTGTTAATAGCCTAGAGTGGTAGATCTTTTTGGATTACGTGCCTGCCAAAAGTTCAGGTTTTCAGTGGATAATCCTCTGTGAGTTCTGAATTCTTAAGTCCAAGATTGCACCTCATCTGCACCCATAAAGCTGGTCTGTGTAAAGACCATGGATCATAAATAAGGAGTTGGTGTGACTTAAGAGGACTGAGAGCTTTGTTTAAATTCAAACTCACAGTTTTTGAGAAGACCTCCAAAGCCCAAGATTAGGCGAGCAGCTTTGATGATCGACTGAGTCAGTAATAGACTATGTTGCTTCTGTCTCCACAGAAATAATGCATGTGAAAAGTTGCAGCTAGGTATACATGGCTCAGATAAAGCATACAAATGCATTTAAAGCGTCACACTGCAAGCCTATAATGTGTGCAGAATTTGTCACACAACAGATATTTATCTAGGTGAGCAAGGTCTAACATGCACTTTTACCAAGAGCTGAAGTCAGATGCTAAATTATTTTTTTAAATAATTTTAATGATCAGACATTTGATAATTCCCTGTATATAAATCTACAAAGTGGATTTTGACCCTGTCTGTTCTGCTGTATTACACCATCTATAGTTGTTTATCGCATGCATGTGCAGTACATGGCATCAGGTATGTGTGTAATGAGTGAAAGATGAAAAACTTCTGGGTGAAATTATACGCACAAGCATGACATTTCATAATGATGCTTATTTTGTGTGTATTTTTTCACTTTCCAATAATGTTTGCGTTGCTTTCTTATGTTCAAATACTAAACCATAACATTTTACCTAATCACTTTGTTGTTAGATACATAAAACAAATTAGATACATAATAAAAACTAAATTGATATCAACTAATTAGGTGAGCTAAATTTATCATGATGCCAAAAATAACAGGTTTTTGTGATGAGTTTGCTGCCTGACTCCATTTGGCATCAACAGGACTGAATGAGTTAAATTAAAAATCATAGAAATCTTATGAGGAGATGGTGGTAAATATGGTTTGTGCTGCCTTGTTAATTGATGTCCTTTTTCATATGTACATATCCGTTTGTGTGATTTGGTTATAAGTGGTACATGGCTTTGTAGGGTGTTGTATGTTTTGGGATTTTGCTGCTGCTCTCTGTGCCATCCGTTTGTTCTGGAGATGACTGGATGGAATATTTGCCTTGTTTTCCTTGCGTCTCGGCTTGGTGGCAGGATTAGGTCCTTGCTGAGAGGAGGATAAATTTATTGGATATATCATCTGGAAATGGTAATGTTGTTTGTGTTATATTCCTGTCAAATTGTTTAAAATGTCTCTCATTTGGGTTCTCTTGGTTGGACCTGTCTTTTCTGGTTTTGGCGGTGGTTTCTGATCTTTTGATTTTAATGACAAAGACTAAATATTACAATTTCTTTCCTTATAAACAATTAGTCTGTTTTCACAACTGACTAATTGTGCTGATATTTATTAAACAGGTGTGCAAATGCTTTGCTTTGTCACTATAGCCTTTTTTCCTGCTTTTGAATAATAACCTGTCCTCTAGCTTGCTTTTTACTGTTTTACTGTGTTTTTTAAGGACAAAATTAGTTAAAGCACTATAGTGAAAACTGCACAGTGGTCAGCATGCAACAAAAAAGACTGGAGATGGTTAAACCTGGATTCATTCAACCACAATGATGTTCTCTATGTGACCTTGTACAGGTTCAGTGTTCCGGTGCTCTGTTTCCCTGTCATTTACAGATATGTGCACTGCTCACAAAAATTAGAGGATATTTCGTGATGGGACATTTCATTTTGAAGTATGCCCTTATTTTTGTGAGTAGCATATTTTGTTCATTGTTTGTAGAGTGCTTTTAGAGCAAAATAACGTAATAATGTGGTATTGTCTCTTATGTGCTTATTATGAGCTCTTTTGTTGGTAAACTGCTGAATAGTACAGCAGTGCTCTGCCTGTGAATACCATGAATCTTCATCACTATTCCACAAGTGCCAGTGAAGTGAAGTCCCATCTGGACATTCTGCATTTTGTGCCCTATCCAGCGCCACACCAAAGCCCAATGCAGCCTCTAATGAACAATAAGGGGAATCTGAAACAGAATCTACTTCCCATTCTCAATGTCCAGAGTGAGTGGTACTTTTGTTTTTAAATTTGATTACTGTAGCACTGTGGGTTTGGCTTTGGAACCACTCCTTTTACTGTGCTTTCTGCCCTTTTGACTTTGCTTCATACCAAAAGCATTTGTGACACAAACAAACAAATATACACAAAACACTGTGCTCAAAATAACCAGTTTAAATGCTGCACAGGATAGAATCTAATTCACCCAAATCTGTGATTCAAATTCAGTCTGGACAATAAAGAAACACTTATTAATGTAAAAAGCCTCGTTTCACTCCAACAGCAGTAACAGATGTCCACATTGTATTAAAAATGTTTTTAAAAAAGTAAAAAAGTTTTCCCAATACCTAATATCATGTATAATTCATGTCAAATCAAGGTTCGTCCATGATGCATGGACAGAAAATGCAAGGACAAAAATGATAGTCACAGGGTTCACCTTGGCATGCATATTTGATATAATGGCGGGGGGGGGCATGCGTACCTTATATCACTATCACGCTGCTGGTCTAATTCCCTTCAAGCTGAGTAAAGCCCTTCATCCTTACATTTATATTTCTGTAGCTTGCAAAGTCACTCTGATCCTGATCAGCCATCTTAGCTGCTCCACAGGCTTTTTAACAAGGATCTCTGTTTGCCCTGAGGATTAGCAACAATCTTATAAATGAGACCTAAATCAGATGCTTTGTCGCTCATAGCATTTGTCATTGCGTAAATTGGGAGTTTGTCCTTGGAGGACTGTGCACTTGATTCAGGATTTTCTCAATTACAGTTTAATCAAAGAATTGCCTGCCACCATTGCTTTGGAGGGTATTCCTTATTGGAGCCTGCTAAGGAGATGGCCAGTAATCAGGAGCAGTGGGAAGCAACTGCACTGGCTAATTTTAACCCTGATTAAGGGATAAACGCATGGAGGATTGTTTTCTGCTGGACAAAAGAATCTCTGCTTCTTGACACCTACAAATATTCATATGCGTGTTAGCACAAATGCATATGTGCAGTTCAAACCATCGGAGCAGATTATTTTCACTTGTGAAATGTGTGGGAACTAGAGTGGGTGAAATACTGCAGTAAATCGTGAATTTCAGTAGGAACTTGCCCTAGTATGACCTCCTCCTGTGCTATCTTGGGGAACTCAACAGCTGGAACGATGACTTCCACAGTTTAGCATCTGATCACATGCTTCACTCTTTCACTGTTCGTGTGATGTGTTATGCATGCTTGAAAATCTCAGTTTCAGCAACTAATATCTGACAGACATACTCATCAGCTCCTCCTGGACTCGGTGCTTGTCTGGCAAAAGAGGGTTTTTTTTAATAAATGAAAGAATTGGCTCTGCGCAGTTGACTATGATGGGGTTTGTGAAATCTAAAACAGCGCTGAGATTAAGGCTTCCACTTTGAACAGAGAGTTTTCAGAAATCTGATTAGTGGTACAAGAGGCGTTGGTGAGCCCTTGTATACTAAAAAAAATAATAGGGCTGGAAATAAAGCATGTATGGTTTTTTTAATGAAGTTAAGCCACAGTTTAAGCCTTGCTCTTGATTCTTTTTCACTGTATTTTCCATAACATTGTGCCTGTGTCCTCCCTACTTGTTGAAACACAGACTAATTATTCATTCTGCCCTAGTACCAGATGCAGTCTGTAGTTTTACCTCATACATTTATTCATAATTTCTGAAAAATATATTCTTGCTGTTTTCAAGGGGAAAAACAGGAAGTTGTATCTTTTTATTTTCCCCTAATCAAGCTGTATTTAAGTCGGGGGCAAAATGATTTAAGTTCCCTTTCATTTCATTACTACTTTGGTGTGTTGTGACAAAAAAGGAAAGGGGTAGTAGCTGAGTCATCTCAGTAGGTGTATAGGACCTTTTAACCTGTGCTATCCATCTCTTCTGGTGACAATGGACCACATGATTTCACCCCTAATCTGCCAGTACGTTTTCTGAGTGAACAGAAGAGACCCCACTGAGTGCAAACAGTACTTCTGGTCTTTTCACTCCATTTTGCTCATTCTTTGCATTTTGCCCTTTGTAGTGAGTGTGGTTTGAGGCTAAAAAAATCATTCTTTCCATTTTCTGATTGGAATGTGCAGGCATTGGTGTACAGATTGAATAAATGTTAAGTTAATAGGGCTTGAAAGAGACACGGTCTGGCCACTTAGTAAATGTTAAAAAAAATCCATGTTCAAACCCTTATCTTCTAATATTCATGTCAGTAAGTTTCCAACTAGTGTTGTCAATTGCTTAGAGAATATGTAATTGTGCTAATCGTACCAGTTCTATCATACTGATCACATTTGCTTTTTGGGACCTTACAGAAATGTTTTTCTTATTACATAACCACCCGCATTGATTACTTACTTTAGTAGTAACTAAACACGAAAACAACAATTACATACATACATACATACATGATCCCAGAGGAAATTTAGCAGCCAGTAGCAGTATTCACAGCACAGCACATTCAAGACAGAGATATAAGCTATAGATGAATGTAAAGAAGCGAACATCTAACAGTACTATACATTTTACATGTGAAATGTTATTTTCAGTAGGTATGTGTACAGGTACAGTTAACGTTCACTTTAGGTGTGTGAAAAGGGATGTTGACCAAAATGGACGTTGACAGAACTTTTACCATAGTCTCATAGTACTTTAGATACTTTGCACATAGTGTTTTATTTTAAACATATTTATATTTATATATAATAATATTATTTGAAATAGTAATTCTTATGTTTCATTTATTTTACAAAATGTTAAACCCTTACTGAAAATGAAAAGACCCATATGTTGTTTTCTGTCTTTAAGATTATGATTCTCTCTTTTCTGTCAGCAGGTGTTGCAAGGGTTTACTCATACTAGTTTTTTGTCATTCAGACATAAATTAGTTGGCAGACAAAATATATAGCAGATTTAAATTTCATATTGTAATTCTCAAGACCTCAGAGAACTGAACTGACATTAATCATATAATCATTAATCATAATATAGAAATAGTATGTCCACGCTCTCTTATATAGAGTGCCTTGTGTGTTGTGGTTACGAACTACTGTGTGTTTGTGTTGTGATCCATTGTTGTACAGAAGATCAATGTTGTATAAAGAAGTATATGAAATCGTGTACAATTCTGTTTTCTGTAGGCTAGTAGTGCAAAAACATATATGCTATGTAGAAATCACAGAATACTGACTAAGGAACCGCTCATTAATACTGTGATTATTTATATTCTCAAATGTTTATTTTCAAATATTTATGCCTTTGTGTGACTGAAAAAGTTGTACACTTGTGTGTTCCATACCCAACAAAAATGCTCTCAGCAAGCATATTTTGGTCTTGTTAAATGTGCTTTGGTTTCCAGATGGGTTGGCGGGCGAGTGCTAAGCTTTGCGAGCAGGCTGGCAGATGCCCAGGCCCGCACAGGAGAATGGCTGGCTGTGCAATGTAAACACAGTCACCCAGGTGAGAGCTACCATCACTGAGAGAGCATTTACAGGACGCCAGCATCGCTGAGATTCTTCTTGGGTGAGGTGCTAAAGAGCTGTGTTAGATGCACGGATGAAAGATAAACTGACATAAGCATGCTAGCACATGGTATGATACAATTTAATGCACCACCATGTCCTTTGCGAAACAATTTTAGGGTGAAAAAATGGTACAAATAAAATCATAGCAGGCAAAAAGCCATGCTCTGTTTGGGCTTGAGTTTGAACTATTCCTGACCTTTTATTTTTATTGAAGCACTCTGGAAATATGACCTATTTCCTGAGGAGAAATTAATGTGTACTACAGTGTGTGAGTGAGACAACTTTCAGTCAACTTAGAAATGTGTAGACGGTGTTTGAAGATATTTACACCCTGAGATATATTTTCCTCACAAGTTGCTTTTTCAGCAAATCAACTAGTGGTGAATTTCATTCTTACCCATGTTGCATATTTGCTAACAAAGTGACAGGTCACACATTATAAATACCTTATGGCAAAATGCATCTCAGACATATAATAGTCCATTTCAATTGCTCTTTAAAAGTCATATTAACCAAGTAATTATAATAATGACAAATGTACCCTTCTTCCAAATCCTTAATGCTTTAAGAGCTTAGGAAATTTCATTGGGTGCCTACACCAAACACTAATCCACCTGGTTACTGCAATGTTTTACAATTTGTCACTGTAAGAAACGTAGTGACATTTAATAAATCTGCTTTGGGCAAAATGGTATGGTAGACAGGGCTGAGGTGAACATGTATTTACATTCATTAATTTTAAGCCATTACATGTCCTGTTCCATATGCTCCATCAATTGTCATAACAATGGTTTTAGGAGGGTGAAGTAGCTGGGTGCAGTGTTGCCAGTTTTAGTCAACATCTGCTTGCTACAATTTATGTTTTAGGAACAACGTTGCAACTTTGCTTAATAAGTACAATCTTTTTTTAATGAGCTATTAATATGTATGTCATTTACAGTCTGAGCTGCTCTCGCATAGGATGAAGTCTTCAAAAAGTAATTCACAAATAAGGTGTCTATTGTTGTATAACAAATTAGCTAACACTATAAAGTCCTATTTTGTGCTAAAATTGTTAGTGTTAACTACTGACACAGCTGCTTACGCTATGTTTAATACTTAATGTTGCTGTTAAGTGTTTTAATGATATACTCCAGCATTTATTTTATAAAATATAAAAACATATTGTATTTTATATAAATGAAATAATAGAATGTCTTGATTGCATATAAACAAAAAAGTATAACATGATGGCATCCATCAACACCTGAGAGAGACATTTTGCACAGAAGTGCTATAAAATCAGAAAATGAGATACAGAAACAAGAAATACAATTGGTACATAAAGAATAATGACCCCCCTCAACAATATGTTAATGTAAAGGAGCCAATAACAAAAGGATCGCCCTTTGCTGCCAGAACAGCTTTAATCCATCTTTTAATGTTGTTATGCAAATCCTGTAACAGTTTATCAGAGAATGCTGGACCTTTCAAGTGGAAAATCTTCCCATTCATTTATAGCTGAAGGATGTGGATATTGTTGCCATAGTTTGTGCTCCAACAGATTTAATGATGTTTGAATCTGGCAATTAAGGAGGCCAACTTGTTTGGCGTTCAAACCACTATTTACATTTACATTTACAGCATTTAGCAGACGCCCTTATCAAGAGCGACTTACAACAGTCTTACAATCCAAGCAATGTTGGGTTAAGGACTTTGCTCAGGGACCCAACTATTTTAGCTTGGCAGAGGTGGGATTTGATTCATAGTCCAGTGTCTTACCCACTAGGCCACCACAGTCCCAATTTATTTATCCCCAGTATTTAACAATTTTAATAGCATAGATCACATTTTAATCCTGGAGTGTTACTTTTATAAAACTGTGCACCATGATGTTTCACTTTGAGAGATGTTACATGTCTATGCAATGCAAAAATCGCCAATGAAATGAATAATTCCCCTGCTTCCCATATCCATTATAGATCCCCCACCATAGAGAACAGTTGATGCGTCTTTGCTCACTTAATTAGAATGGAAGTACTGTCAAAAATTCAAAAGTTATGAAGCTTACAACATTGCTTCTGTAAAAGTGCTCAGTCCATTCTCCTTGTAATTGTGGTAGTACTTTTGAGATAT
>JAUZST010004937.1:0-15943 GCA_034779995.1 Parotocinclus haroldoi
AATATATAAAAAAAATAAAATAAATATATATATATATGTATATAATAAATATATAAAAAAGAATAACTACATAAAAATATATAAATAGTAATTATAAATATATTTGTAAAAAATGTTTCTTATTTATTTATTAATAAATAAATAATGTTTTTAAAATGTTTGGTTGTACCAGCCTGACTTGCAGTTGATTTGATTTGTCTTCTTTCTGGGTATTTTAACCCCCAAACCCTTTTCTTTCTCTCTCTCTCTCTCTCACACACACACACACACACGCTTCCTGCATGATACACATCTACAGAACGGTTGTGTCCCAAATCAGATCTGGACTTCCCTCTCCAAACACATGAAGACAGTTATTGAGGTCGCAGTTCATTTCTCCTGACCTGTGCTTTAAAAAGGAAGTGGAGAGAAAACTAAACCTCGGGCCACCTGCAGCTCATAATATTCCTGCCATGTGTTTTATATTTTTATTTTCATTTTTATAGGGAGGGTAATCTGATACACGTTTACACAAAGTCAATTGGCAGACGCTCTTAACCGGAGCGACTCGTACCATCTTACAACCCAAAGCAACTACTCAAATATGGCTCAAATATCATTCCGCGGCCCGGACCCTTCTGGACCCACAGTCCAGTACCTTAAGGCGGTTCGACCATACAGTGCTGGCAGAGCAGATTACCTGACTGGATCCCATTCAGGTTCGCAGGGCATAAAGCAAGAACCGGCCCACACTCACTCGCTGACTCACGCAGGGACACTTTAGGGACACCAGTTGACCTTGCGTGGGTTTGGGATATGAACGGAAACCCTCACTGAGGCGCGGAGAACATACACACACACACACACACACTCACACACGCGCACACACACTCCCCACAGGACCGAGACGCTGTGCCATCTGTGCGAAATATTTTATTCTTCTAATATTTGAACGTTTTGGACTGTTTTTTTTTTGTTTTGTTTTTTTTTTTTGATCCCTCGCCATGGATACGGGCTCTTAAGAAATCTCGAACCCACATTGACGAGCGCTGGGTGACGGAGCCTGGGCTGAGTTGGTTTTACGTGCGTGCATTCCTGGCCAGAGAGAGAGGAAAAAGAACGGCTGTGGGTCAGATTAAAGGATGAGGGGCAGGTGAATGAGGGAATGAGGGATGAGCGGAGAGTTTTATCTGCTTTAAAAAAAATAGGGAGAGAATCACTGGTGTTTATTTATTTATTTCGTCATGCAAACGAAGCTAAGGGACTTTTTGGCTCTATTGTGTAGGACGGGAACTTCCTAATCTCGTTCGCTTGTTCGTTCCGCAGATGATACCCTGGGCATCGCGTTGGGCAGCCTATGCGCCGTCCTCACCCTGGTTGTCATGGCGATCGCAATCCTGCATTACATCAGGAAAGAGAAGAGGTGAGAGAACCCGTGTTTGGTGTGTTCTGATCAGCAAGTAGTGTTTCACCAAAAGACGACGTCCCGGTACGGTTTAACGTTTGTTTGTTTGGGCTAGATTTCAATTCCAAACAGCACCCTTGGACGCCATATTCTAAAAATAGGCTCACGACTTAAGCCCAATTTGTTAAGGCGGATGCTGACTTGTTGAGCTAAAAGGAAATTGGAGACATAAACGAAGGGCTGGGACGATCCAGAAGGTCGTAATTCGGCTGCTGCTTCTCACCGAAGCGTCAGGACAGATTAAAGCAATCCAGTGAGAAGGCTTGAGATCGTCCGGCCCTGTGGGGCAAACGCGTAAAACTCACCTGCACTTGTAAAACATGACACTCCCTCACCTCGCACCTGCAGCCACACCTGCCCCAGCCCCTTCCCCTTCCCCTTCCGTATCGGAGAGGAAAGCGCTCATGACCATTAAAAAGACTTGACGCTGTTTTGTTTTTTTTTTAAATCAGGGAATCACGTTCAGGACACGTTTTTGCCACAGTGAAACGCACCCGTGTTTGTCTTGCTATCTTTGTGAGGACTTCCCATTCACATGAAGGACGCCCAGCACCCGTCTGCACCTAACCTTATAACCGCAGTGACCCAAAGCAAATCTTTTGGCTCCTTTGCTTGTTTCTTGTTTTTTTTTGTTTTTTGTTTTTTGTTTTTTGGAACAGTTAAAGCTAAAGAAGTGAGGACCGGTCCTAACTAGTCAAAATTCCAGGTTGTCCTATCGTTTTAGGGACGTTTTGGTCCTCACAAGTATAGCAAAACAAGGTCCACACGCCCCCTACTTTTCAGAAAACGCAGGCAGGCTTCTAGTAGCGGTGTGAGGTTTCGTTCAGGTGCGCACACTGATCCCGTTTGTGTTTGTCGTGTGTCCTCTCTGTCCGCCCATCTTTCCATCTGTCTGTCTGTCCCTCTGTTTGTCCCTGGTCCTCCAGTTTTGTTGTCCTTTGAAAAGTCTCTTGATCTTTCCTGTACTCTTGTTTGTTTGATTGTGCTTTGTTCTGTCACGCCTGATCATCTCTCTAGCTAGCATCCATCCATCTGTTTGCCTGTCCGTACATCTGTCTGCCATCCTTGTGCCTGTCTGTCTGTCTTTCTGTCTGTCTTTCGAAATGTGTGTGCTCTTATATCACCATTAGATAAGTTTATATATCTGTTGGGTCTAATGGATATCTCTTTGTGTGTACAGCTGTAGTCAGCCTGTGTGTGTGTGTGTGTGTGTGTGTGTGTGTGTGTGTGTACGCACACGTGTGTTTTCTTGTCATGGCCCTCTTATCCCAGACGCCCTGGTACTTTCCAGCTATTGAGTTTCCAGGCATGCCTTAGCAAGCCCAACTCCCCTAAACCATGGCTGACTAAAGTCATTAACACACACGCACGCACACACACACACACGCACGCACACACACATTTCAATGTTCTGTGTAATTATAGTTGCTCATTTGGCCATATCAAAGAGTCAGAAGCAGGTGTTAAGCTAAGCAGTAATATGCACATTATGCAGCTGCTACTTTAAACAGAAGCCAGATAGCGCGTGAACGCCAACGTCGAAAAAAAAAAACAAAAAACGTTTCTCCAAAACGTCAGGCGGCCCGGTGAATGAGACGAGACTGGAGGTGTGTGTTGTGTCGGCGCCCTGCCCTCCCAATAGGTGAACCATTCCCAGAATGGTGAGCTTAAGTTCACTCATGTCTGAAGGCCTGGCGGTCACGGGTTCGCAAGAGGACAAACTACAACCTGCTCGCAAAAATGATGATGATGTTCATCCCCTCATTAGAGATCCCCTCGTTTTTGTGAGCAATGTTCAAAACAAGGGAGGGAACTCGAGCCGCTAAGGTCACAGCCAGAGCACAAGGTGGACTGCTGAGGTTAGAAGGCAGCAACAAACCTAAGGTCTATTTGGGAAAAAAAAAAAAAAAAACGGCTTTGCTGGACATCTGCAGAAGATCGCTTAGGCGTTGTGGACCCATGTTCTGTAGCAGGAAAATCATACCAACAGTAAAGCATGGTGGAGGAGCGACACGTGTATGGGAGTGCTGCTGTATAGTTAGCAGTCCGTCAGTGTAACATATGCAGGTCGCAACTTTTAGGGGATATTTCAAAGTCAAGACAGATCAACAGCATCTGTGGTGTGTGTGTGTGTGTGTGTGTGTGTGCGTGTGTGTGTGTGTGTGTGTGTGGTTTTGGAATGCTGGAATGCTTTTGGTCAGTTGAAGATCAGCAGTTGAAAGGGGAATGAAAAGCCACAGTGGGAACAATTTAAGCAAAGAGACGGTTTATTTTATTCCGTGTTTTGCGCTGTGTTGCCTTCGAGTGTGACGCTAATTGTGTTTGCCATGACAGACGATGGTCGTCTTTGTTGTGTTATTTAATAGAGCTCAGATGCTTTTGCTCATTGGCCTGTTTTCCATCGTCCGATACAGGAGGCGGATCGGGGGAAAAATTCATACGAGTTTTATGTTTATTCATCTCGTTTCGCTCCCTGTTTCATTTCCACCTGTCCGTCCGTTTCTCTGCATGCCGCCTGTTTAGCTCTAAATCTTACCTGTCTTTGTTCTGTTTCTATATTTAGCCTTGTGATCCCATCTCTGCGATTGACCAGGAGTTGCTCATGGGCACAGATTAATTACTTATTTTTATCGCTATATCTCATTCCTGTATTTGTGACTTGAGGACTGACCCACCCCGGGATCTGCGTTTTTCCTTTACAGACAAAGAACGACCACCAGCGACGACAAAATGGTTTATCGGCGCGACTCTGGCAGCCTGTGACACTTCTAGCGTGTGTCGCCCACTGCGTGCTTTAATCGGAACCGGACTGTGCACTGCGTAACGTCATTAAGATGGACATATGTCATTAATTGTGTTTTTTCTTTCTTTTACCTGAGCTTGCTTTAGTTTGTATCCAAATTCATTTTTTACTATTTAAAGCGAGGCCGTGGTCTATAAGTGAAGATAAGCGAAGAGGAATCCGAATTTCGTGGTACGCTGACGTCATTAAACCAAAAAGTGAACGCCTTGCGGAACTGCTGATTCATTTTAACGCTAATGTCAATTGCAGTGTGTTAGAGCAGAAGTCAGTACTCTGGCGAGCCTGATCGCGTCCTGTGCGTTCAGTGAATAGCGAGTTGTGGTTCGTGAATTCTATGACGGTAAATAATGCCGATATAATAATCAAAATAAATTCCTGTTCTGCGTATATTAGCCTCGCGTTCACTTCTAAACTGCGGAGAGATGACCGAATGAGTTGTTTTTTTTGGTTTTTCTTTTTAATACGAGTGCCCTTATTGTTTAGCACGTGAAGTGTGTTTATAGATCACATGAACGCTTTTCTCATTTCAGTTTGAAGTGGCCATGCAAATTTAAACAATGTGGTCAGAAAACGTTTAAATGTGGATTCAGATATTAAAAAAACAAACAAACAAACAAAAAAAAAGAGTAAGGATGTTGGAGAGAGAATAAGAAGAGCAGGAGATATTGGGATGAAGTGAGTACAGGGATCCAGCTGTGCAATGTTGTATCCATTAGGGAGTCATGGAGAACTATTCCGAGTGTGTGTGTGTGTGTGTGTGTGTGTGTGTGTGTGTGTGTGTGTGTGTGTGTGTGTGTGTTCCTTCTTCACTAACATTTCCCCAGGTATTTATTATCCTCGTGAGGACCATATGTCCCCTGAATGATAGGAAAAGGACAGCAGCTGTGAACTTTTTTTTTTAACCAAAACTGCATTTTTAATTCAAATGAAAATAAAAATGGAAGATTTGCTTTAGCTTGCTGATGTGGAGGTTGGAGTTAAGTTTATCTGTAGGATTAATTAGCTGCAGTAAAGATTGTGTTCGTGGAAAGTTACCATAAACATGTTTACCAGTGTGTGTGTGTGTGCGTGTGTGTGTGTGTGTGCGTGTGCGTGTGTGCATTCCTGTCTCAGATGTTCCTCATGTTCTTGATCGTTACCAATGCTCCATTAGCTCAGTCAGACGGAGAAGTTTGTGTGTACACAAGATTAGCTTAGCTTTCATCTGGAGTTTTAACATAAGCTTTAACTTCATCAAGATTGTCTCTGTGTGTGTGTGTGTGTGTGTGTGTGTGTGTGTGTGTGTGTGTGTGTGTGTCCGTTTCATCTCTCTGTGAGAGCTCCATTTAGCGCTAGCTGTAATTAGCACCACTGTTTCAGCCTGTTGGCCCGCAGCTGGAAAATTCCCCTTACACACTCCTTTATCTGCTCGAACTGAGAGATTAGAAACGCGGGGGTGAAGATTAATGCGTTAAATCCGCACGGCGTCTCAGCTGCCCAGGTGCTTCTGTCTTATTAAACGTCTGGGTTTCTGCAGGCGAATCAGATCAAGCGACTTCGTACTTACACAAGCGATCAAATATGTCAGGACCTTTTTCTTTAATCATTATAAATAGCGAGACTCTAATTTTGCGTGACTATTAGAGATTATCGCCGGATTAAATTAGCTAACCGTGAACTATAGAGGCCAGCTTTGAACTCGGAGACGTACCTAGAGATACGGTGGGGCTTTGAGCGGCTTTTGGGATTTTTTTTGTTCCCATATTCGTGCATGAATATGAGAGCGCGTAGAGAACCCAGTTTCTCTCTCTCTCTCCCTCTCTGTTTATATATTTATATGTACTGTATATTTAATCGAAACAGATTTGAAGGTGCCGTTGTATTTAAAGAAGAGGGAATCTGTTGAAGTCCAATCTTTTAATCACGAGGCACAAGCAACAAAGATTTCGGAGAGCCTCAGAAAAATACGCCGTTGATGCTCGTCAGGCTGGAAAAGGTTACAAAGGCATCTGTAAAGACTTTCAGACAGATTGTCTACACATGGAGGAAACGCAAGATCGGTTACCCTCCCCGAAAGTGGTCGACCAGCAAGGATCACTCCACAAGCATGGTGTGTAAAAGTCCGCAAGGTCAACACGGGGTAACTTCTAAGCAACTAAAGGCACAATAGCTAATGTTGAAACCAAAAACCAAAATACTTGGAAAAACACCATCCAATATGGCAAACACAGTGCATGATGAATTTGGTGTATATATATATATATATATATATATATATATATATATATGGGGTTTTAGAGGACTTTCTGGCAACCTAGAAAAGTCTTGACCACACCCACCTCTTCTCTCGCTCGGCCGCTAGCACAGCACCACCTATAGCCTCCGATAGCGACCTCACGCGCTCTAATCTTTCTCAAACTGACCTTAAATAATGATTTATTTTTTTTTAGATCTGGTCTTTTGATCAGTTCCTCCCCCTGAGCTTAGGCTGTCACATAATGGGAGCTCATCCATTTATAAGGGGTTTTTTATTTATTTTTGTTGATGCTAGGATACAGTCCTGTTCCTGACTGCTTGGCTTTCTCCCCCTGAGTGCCCCTATAAATGCTCCACGTGTCTTAGATCATAGATTTATAATGGGATGTGTATTTCTGGAGTCTGTTCTCCATGGATTCAAATCGCTGGTGCTACTATAAACACCTGCCTTACTAGAACTTTTCCTAGAAACAGCCCAAAAAAATGGAAAAACAGCCTCTCGGAAGCAACAACGCTCCAGGTTTTGGCATAAACCGATGATTCCAGAACGAGCCTAACCACCATTAAGTGTGCTGGGGAAGCGAGTTTTGTGGCTGCCTAAACCCTTGCAAACATACGCCATCATGATTGCATGAAGCACCAGGCGCTTTAAAGTGTGTTTGTATGTTCATGCTCTGCTTCTTAGCTGTTCCAGCACGGCCTGACTTTGTGATCCAGCTGTTTGCTTTTCATTTTGGGATGGAAAAGTGGACGACTCGGATCAGTTGGCCCACTGAACTGTATCTCCATCCTCTCTGGCCAGATGTCTCGTCGCAAACCAGGCTTGAAGTTCACCCGAAATGTCCGCTCGCTTAATTCAATTAAAGCGGGCTTATCTTATCCGCGGGTTCCCTCATGCGCCACCTTTCTCCCCTGCCAAAGTAAACGGGTGTCTTCTCAGAAGCGCCCAGATCCGTCCCTGTGGAAAAACTCTCCGCCCGCTGAACTGGTCACGCTCCAGATCTCGGCAGCAAAGCCTCGCTCTGGCTTTGATCACGGCTTTGGATTTGCCACAAGCTCTAAAGGTGAACCGTCAGAAACGACCGCCGGTGAGCACGTTCACGCGCCCGTGCAGGACGTCTGTGGGCCGCGTCGGCGTTTGTAGGTGACCCCTCTTCCAGTCTGAGTATTTTTCCTTTTCACGTCTTTGCGCCCAAACCGTTCGGGCGCTGGGGACGATCAGAGCTAATGGGCCGCTCAAAGAAACAAAACTATCCTCAAAGTCACCTTTAACTCGGGGTTTTCCCCTCGCTTTCATCCCCGACAGCGAGCGCAGGCCGGGGCGTCTCGCAGCAGCCTGTCTGATCTCAAATCAGCATGGATTTGCACAAGATCTCAAACGCCCAAGAATTCCCCTGCAGCCCCTCAAAACTCCCTAGCGCTCTGTATTTTTAATCGTTACCCCTATTAACTCGCGTTAAATCCGAGAATTCAACATAGACTCCGATTAAGAACTCGTAAGGACCACGCAACGCGTGATCGTAACAAAAACAGAGCCACAACTCGTTAATAAGCAGGACCCATTCAGGCCCTCGAACGGCCGTCAGTAAGAGAAGTGGAAACCGAGAGCGTACTGACAATAAATCTCGTTTTGCTTTTACTTAATTGTAGGTTTAAAGAGGCAGTCATCATTAACACATGCCGAATTAGTCAGGGATTGATTTACGTAGGTGCAGCGCGTGCGTTTGCGCCCTAACCTTACACATAGCCTGTAATTTCACACCTGCTGTCAGGTAGGGTTTTGTTTTGCTGCAGTATTGTACACACGCTGTTACGAGCATGCCATTCCGCAGGGCAAATTAATGTGGAGAAAAGCAACGGATTAAATACATGGACCATTCACAACTTTGCAATCGTCCCGGGGATCATCTTGGGCCTTTATATAGATCTACCTTTTCCATACGTTTTAAAATATTACCACGAAGAACAGCAGCCGTATTTAAGGCCGTCTCTGCAGAGGCCGTGTAACCCGGGTTGCCAAAACTCCTGCACGGCACTGCGAGTACGTGGTCTGTGACCAAGTACGCGATCCGGGTCGTAATAATAGGTCGCGACCCGTGATAACACGTGCATTGATCGTTGAACTAGCAGGTCGGGAACAAGTATGTGAACCCTTGTGCTTAAGAACTCCTAGATGAGCCGTAATGTAGCTGCTGATCAGACCTGCACAAATTCGAGATTATTCTGGGATTTTCTCGTATTGAACAGCTTCATCTGGCCGCGCCGCAGTACCTCGCCCGGATTTCTTCCCTGCTGCTCATGATGTTCTTCTTTTTAAATGGTTTGAAATGGATTTTTCCCCCCGTTTTGGCTTGTTTTTATCAATGCCTCGCTCATATTCCGTTTTTCCGGTTTTTCCACGATTAAAAGCTGTCCTTCACCGTGCTTGGCAGTTGGCAGGATTTGTAGGGACTTTCCGACGTCTGTGCTACTCTTGGCTCCCTCATCACCTGCGTGTTGTACTTTGTTTGACTTTGTTCTTATGTTGTTTGTTTGTTTTGGAGCTTTGGGGAACACCACCCAGGTCTCTGGCAGGTCCTGCCTGAGGCAACAACAGGAGCTTAAAGTACCTTTCACTTTCAACCGAGCCGGCTTTTCTTATTTTAAGGTCTGTTGTCTCAGCAAGGAACGCAACGTGCTCCTACATCACAAATCCAACATCCAAATGGGTTCTGCCTGAATCCCCCAACTCCTAAAACGAAAGCGTTGGGAGCAACCAAGTGCGTACAGTTTGACTAATCGAGTTCGCTAGCATTTAAACGGTGTAAAATCAGTTTCACCATGCTTGTTCTCATGCTTCCCAACAGACGTTTTTCATATTATACACCTTAGGAAAACAAATATCGGTTCTGGGCTGTAATATGGGACAAAAACGCTTCCAAATGTAGCTTCTCGACTACATATTCCATCTGGATGAAGATAAATTGCTCACAAAGATTAGGGGGTATTCCAAACTAAAATAAATGACACACTTAACGGTTTTAAAGACGTAAATAAATAACACGGAAAGGAGTGCTCGAGACGACGCCAGTGAATGATGGGCAAGAGAGCAAACTGACACTCACAAGCCTTTTGGAAATCTAGCTCATAAAGCACCAGGCTCACAGCTCTAGTGCTGATGTTCCTTCTACGATGCCGTGAATGTGCAAGGTCTCGAAATTTCAGGAGCCGACCTGTTTAAAATCAGCCATTCTAATGCCAGGGTTTCTCTGTGGAGCTCGATGTTGATATACTTGATGTCACGTAGGTCTTAGCCGTGTTTGAGGCTGAACCGTCTGAACACAATAATTAGACCCAGCGTCCACACGGTCTTGGGCATTTGGGGCATCTGTTATGGATGCCGAGACGTCTTGATGCCACGTGGACGCTCGTGTAGGAAAGCGGAGTCGGTGCTAGAGCCTTGTTCCGGCTCTTTCGATAAAAATCTCCAAACATTTCCTGACGAACGTCCTTAAATCCTGCGTTTCGAGCGAAACCGCTCAGAACTAAACAAACCTGGGTCCTGCTTGAGGACGCAGTAATGTGTTAAATCCAGATGTTTACAGCTGCAGCGATGGTGAGTGGAAAGTGGCAGCGCCTTCTCGCCCAGAGTAACCTCCGGGTTCCGGGTCGTCGCTCGTCTCCGGTGACGATATTAAAGGGCACCCGATTTTCTCAATGAAGCCTGAGGTCTGAGGTTGTGTTTAATAAGTATTTCTAATATAGGCTGCAGCAGCAGCAGCGGCACCGTGACGTGGCTCATGTGAAATTATAGAGTAGCAACATGAATAATACCTTCCTGCCCTTTTTTCCCTTAAAAAGGAAAAAGAGAAACCAGGATCAGGATATTCCAGAGCTCAGCGCAGAACTCTGCAACGTACAGGATTCATAGATTAAAAATAGTTATACACATAGCTTTTTCCAGCGATATTTATACAAGGATTTTAGCGACATGATATTTTTAATGATTTTTTTTTTTTCTTATCAAATGTACATCGCCAAAAAAAAAAAAAAAAAAAAAACCACACGCGCACGCACATAATGTGAACGATTTACCCCGATTAACCCATTGAGATTTGAAGTACTGTAATGTTAGATTAATTGGTGGATGTTCCAGAGCCTACGTTTAGACTTGGACTATAATTTACTGAGGCATGTTTAAGCAATCAACAGTTCAAAAGCGAAGAGGGATTAGCAACTGCGGCCACAGGCTAAACACGTTTTGGATTTGAGCACGTTTCGTTTTGTTTATTTTAGGGCTGTAATTAAGGATCTGTGCTGATCAGTCACCAACCATGCCGCAGCAATCCGTGTCCGAAGGCACGATGATATTTACACCGGACTCTGACCTGAGCGACTGCAGCTCAAATCCACATTCATCAGACCCGGGTGGTGTTTTTCCAGTCTCCGGTTCCCGCTGCTGGCTGAGACGGGACAGGAAACTGATGTGGTTTGCAGTCTGAGAAGATGAAGTGGTATCACGTCTCGGATGAAGCGTTTGAGCAAAAGACAAAAGACTCAATGATCGGGCTGGAACGAGTGGATCGAGTGGAAAGGATCTACTATTCGTTCATTTATTTACGGTAAACACTTTGTCCTGGAGGGACGGTGTACACAGTCTGGGGGTCTGGCCGAGGGGGAGTACTGTTAACACGGGTCGTAACGGTTCAGTCTTGCTCTCCTGAAGTAATCCCAGCTGTACTGACGTGGTGTCCGTCTGTTAGACCATAGTCCTGGTATGAGTGCACACAGGAGCATTGTTCATTCCCATCCTTATACGCTGAGGGACAACTTGCAAACTGGAGAACCCAAACAGAACTCGAGCAGATTCAGAGAGAACATGTCGGATCCAGCTTCACCACCACGCTCGAACTAATTAATGACCCCGGATTATATAAA
This sequence comes from Parotocinclus haroldoi, assembly GCA_034779995.1. Lineage (NCBI taxonomy): Eukaryota > Metazoa > Chordata > Actinopteri > Siluriformes > Loricariidae > Parotocinclus > Parotocinclus haroldoi. The sequence goes on from JAUZST010004937.1 coordinate 11,400, forward strand.
GCACACTATTCAGCAGGACGTCAACCTGGGTGGAAAACGCGTTCTAAAAACCACGTGATCAAGGAACCTGTTTGCCTGTGGTGAAGTTCCTGAGAACAGAAATTCTTCTCGGTGCCGGAATCTAAAGTGGCTTCACAATAAAGCTTGGAAACAGACGTTTCAGATAGTTCCTCTAAAATACCGCAAAGCCTCGATGACGCCGTTTCTCGTCAGGAGTTCTGGCGGACCTGGACTCTCGAGGCAAACTCGTGAGTCGGTTGAACATTTGCAAGACATCTGGATGGCAAGATAACGTGAGGAGAGAGAGAGAGAGAGAGACCGAGAGAGAGAGACCTGCTGAATGGGCAGTAGCACTGTGTGAAACTGCAGAAGATTGCAGATCATGCTAAGCACCACTCACTCCATTTACTCCCATTTTCCTCCATCAGAGCAACAAAAGTGCTCGTGCGAAGCCGAACCTCAAGGGGACATTTGAGGGAAAACACAGAGACCAGGCAGATGGGTCAGATGAAAGAAAACAGGATATATATAAAAAAAAAAAACGTATGCAGGACAAATTATGGGGTGCAAAGGCTAAGCTTATAGGGTAACCCAAACCACACCACGGAACGGCAAAGTGAAGGAGCTCGGGGCCATTTCTTTCTGTCCTTTTACTTCACTTGGTGTAATTTTGTACCATATGGTGGCGTGTCATCAATGTATGGGCGCGTGTAATCACACGGACTCTGAACCAACGTCAGAACGCCGTGCTGCCTGTTGCTTCGATTCTCATGCGCTCTCGAGGTTGGTGCCAACATTATTCTAAAAGTAGACCGTAAAATGAAAGTTTTGCCCGAAACGCGCTACGTTCTGCTCATCGCAGTGCCGTGATCCTTAAGGAAGAAACGTTTGTTCTAAAGAAAAGGGCCTTCTGTGTCACTCAAAACACAGATGGCTGATGGAACGGTCTTTAAGCGGGTGCTCTCGTGAACTCAAAACGCCAAGGATTCAGAATTTTTTTTTTTTTTATTTTTTTTTTTAAGCTCTTTGTTCCGAAACAAAGAAGGGTAAAGTGTAAAGAAATATCTAAAACCGCTCCATAAAAAGGGGTCTTAATGAGCACAAGACCAAATGACACACTAACGCACGGGTGTCCTAACAAAACTGCACTGCTCACAAAATTTGGGGGATATTTTAACGTGGGGAGGTGCTTCAAAGAAAACACGCTTCCGTAAACGTGAAAAAAGTACAAGTGTTCTAAAAGACTACTCCACAGTAACGCGAGTAAATGGAATAAGTTACTTTGAACGTCTGATTGTAAACTGTATAACTGTAATTTATTAATCCATAACCTTATCAGTTATTTATATATATATATATATATAAAACTATCACTTTGCTGTTTAAAAAAAAAGCAAGCTCAGGCCAACCTGCTACTTTTTCTCACACTATTAATTAAAATAGTTCCTGAACTGAAACGATGCGTGGGAGCCAAAACCGCCAATTATCCAATCATAAAAACACAATTAAGCGTTCACCCATGTCTGCCGAAACCAGAACATAACGGCATCAATGTAACTTCGGTCTTACACAAAGACTAAAAGGTTATTAACCGGGTAAAGAATCTCGCTTGACGAGTCCAGTTAAAAGCAGTCGTTCCTCTTCCAGGAACCGCAAACAATCCGTCGATTTTTAATGAAAGGCTTGGAAAGAAATTCCGTTTATTCTGAGCCTAAATGCTCAAAGATCACGATTTAGTGTGGGTTCAAGTTAACTCAAATACAGAAATGTAACACGTACTGTTCCATGTGCATACAAACAACACTGTGACCACTAACGTCTAAATGAATGTCCGGTTTTGAGGTTTCAGCTTTTTGTTGTTATCATACAACTTCCTGTTTGTTCTCACCAGGTTAAATCGAGTTTTATTGCCACTCAAAGTAGCTCAAAGTCACGTTGATCTTTAGCAAAGATCAGGTTAATTTGATCCGATACTTATTGAAATGCAGACATTAGAAAGTTTCGTCCGACCAGGGGGCCTAAACTAGCACAACAGACAATACAATGGACTATGGCCCTAGATTTACACACACAAACACACACACACACACACACACACACCTGCACACTTTCCTTTGAACTGATGGCATTTTTGCTGAGAATGTTGGCTAACATTGTGCTAATCATAACGCTGCGATAACCTAGGTCACATATTTTAACCCTCACACACACACACACACACACACACACACACACACCTACTGGTTGAACAATTAGCATATTGTTCAGCGTTCACTAGAGAATGTGAGGAATTGGCACAGGGTGTATCGGCGGCGCTTCAAGAGCGCTAATGAGCGTTAGCCTTAAGTAATTAGCTTGCAACACACCTGTTTCTCGACACAGGACGTTCAGTGTGACTACACAACAACTGCGTCATATTTTATCTCCGTATTAAATGCTACTTTATTAATTAAGCGAGTAAATGTAAGCTTAACGCGGTTTGTTTAAAGTGTTTTTAACCGGAGCTAACTAGGCTTGTTCGTGGAGATTTTCTGTCTAAACTGCTCTCAAAAATCAGAGAGGATAGATAGCAACGTCTTCGCTCGTTTATATTTACGGGTTCACAGCTCCGTCCTGTTTAGTTCGTTTAACTTATCCAAGTCCCCTCATAAAACAGTGTTTTAGTGTTTTAGCAAAGTTAAGGCACAGATGTAACTCGGAAAAGGAGGAACGTTTTTGTTGTGTTCTGAAGTCTAATAAGAAATGCAAGTTTCGCTTTTATTATTGTTTTGTATTCGTTATTTTACTATTATTATTGTTGGTATGATCACTGAGCTATCGTTATGTTGTTATTATCTATACTATTGTTATTAAAACAGTGATTATTAACAATGATTTTTAATATTCTTTTTTATCATTATTTTTTCTATTATTTTGTGTTTTGTTTTTTTTTTATTAATCAAGAAAATAGGACGTGTTATAATTTGTTTTAACTTTGGATTGTACCCAATAATAATAATAATATTTATAATAATATTTATAATAATAATAATAGTAGTAGTAGTAATATTATTATTATTATTATTATAATAAATATAATAGTATAATATTGAAATGAAACCAGTATTCTTCTTATTTTTTTTTAATAATAATAATTAGTAGTAGTAGTAGCAGTATTATATTTTTAAAAATAAATATAGTAGTATAACATTGGATTGAATCCAGTAGTATTAGTAGTAATAATAATAATAACAATAATAATAAAAATAGCAATAAATAAGTAGTAGTAGCAATAAAGGCTCTGTGTTATTTTTTTTTCTATAATTTATACTATTGAATAAGCAAAAATGTAAAAATAAAATCAGGAATAGACTTCATATTATGAACTCTGTGATCTTTAACTCGTGAGCACAAGGCAAAAAAAAAAAAGGTCTGTGATCTTTAAATAATTAAAATTCAATAACTTCAGGTCACCTGTGCTTCGTTTACTCATCACCGTTTCCCCTGTAGACATTTCAGGAGCAGCTGCAGAGCTCAAGGCTCAGGTCATAATGAACCCACTGACAACTGAACCCTCAGGAAAAACTGGTTTAAAGGCACGAGGGGGAAAAAAAAACTCAGGCCGACAGAATCCACTTCTGTTCTGGAGCATAATCTGGACTAAGATTTACAGCACGAGGAATAGAGCGAATATTTATAATAATGCAATCTAAAGGACTGAATTCTAATAATAATAATTAATAACACATGACTTTGGGATTTGGTTACAACAACGTAGTTTTTTTCCAGAATTACAGATCGGATGTTTTTGATGCCCTAACACTCTTAGACAGCATTTAAGATCTAAACTTTATTTCCTTTGGCTGCACTTGAATACGTTGAATTCCCTGCGAAGCTGGACTTTATTTTATTACTTATATTTATATTTGTTATTTATGAATTTCCCCTTAACCTGAGCTGCGCTGGAACTCAAAGCCATGGTGAAGGACAGGAGGAATGGAGAGGTTAATCTGCTGCTCGTTTTACCATGTGATGCTTTTAGAAACTAGACTGTACCCAATGTGAAGTGGGCGTAAGGTGAGCAGTCTTCTTTCTGGCCCAGGTGTGTAGGAACACACACACACCCACACACACACCTCCAGCAAGGAGGACGAAGATGAAGGTAAAACTGCAGGTGTGAATGACTTGAGGTGATCTGGTTCTCGTATAATCTCTCTCTCTCACACACACACACACACACACACACACTGGGTGACAGCACTATCTCTCTCTGTAATTACAGGCTGAAGGGAACATAAGGGGATTGTGTGTGTGTGCTGTGTGTGTGTGTGTGTGTGTGTGTGTATGTGTGTGTGTGCGCGCGCAGGTGGGAGGCTTTGGATGTTCACTTTTATCTTGTGCACTTTGATTGTTGTAGACATTTGGGATGCCTGAAAAAGAGGGATATTTAATCTTAAAGTACAGTGAAAGAGAGACATGTAGAAGTACCGAGAGAGAGAGAGAGAGAGAGAGAGAGAGAGAGAGAGAGAGAGAGAGAGAGAGAGAGAGAGAGAGACAGAGAGAGA
>JAUZST010004938.1:0-41664 GCA_034779995.1 Parotocinclus haroldoi
TATATATATATATATATATATATATATATATAATGCACTGTATGGTCAATACAGTGAGCAATTTTGAAAAGAAAGATTTACTGGAAACACATAATTTGCTTCCTATATTAATTAAGTGTCTAAATATGAAAAAAAAACAGTTTGTTTAAATTAAACATACCTTTTTGCAGCTGCTGTTAGACTCTGTTGCAGACAGGTAGATGTGGAGACAGGACAATAATTTGATCACCAGCTCTATAAGCGTTTAAAAAATAAAGAGATACAGTTTGATATCCGCATATAATGCTAATGCTTAGAGAAGGAAGCCTCACCTTAGACACTCATCACTCTTTCTAACTGTCTTCTGTTGATCTCTCCCTCTCTTCCCATTTCCCCGTTCTCATTTTCTCCCTTCTAGTCCCCACCTCCCTCTCACACTCCCTCCTCTCCTTTAGCTTTAAAGCTGTGATGGTTCGTCTAACTCTGAATTTAATTAAAGGTTACCTCCTCCTCACTGTCTGTTCAGACAGACAGACATTTGTGAAAAGAGCTCTTATGGAATTGACTTTCCTAAGGACAAAATTGGACTGTTTGCGACTAATACTCGCAATTAGAGAGTGAGAGGGTTACAGAGATGCAGAGAGGTGATGATGGTGCCTTTATATGAGTGTAAATACACCCTAGTGTGTGTTTATGCTTTAGCAAAAAGAAAAGCACAGCAAGTATCCAACAGCGTCAAGCAGTCAGCAACATCTCAGACCGTGCATTATTGTTCTTCTTGATTTTCCTCTTTATTGTCCCCCAGGCAGTTATTTTATTCTTAAACATTTAAAAACGAAGATAATGTATAGGATAAGATACTAATAAGATAATGTATTCAGGTGCTCCTTAACACAAATATCCAATTAGAAGCCAGACTGGTTCACAATGATATGAAGGCAAGAGTACCTCAAATTTGTTTTCCACTTTCAGATGCAACATGATGAACTGAATGTTCATGATCTGGTGAGAAAAGTGGTGGCTGTAAAATCAAACATGAAGCAACAGCACAAGTGAGTTATTTGGTATCCATGAACATCTTCATGCACATTTTATTTCTGATTTTATACAAACACAGTGGTCTGAGACAACCAGTGAAAATGCTTGTTTAAATCTTTCTAGAGAAGGATTCATACTGAAGCAGGACACTGACACAGCTCAAAGCTTTGCAACAACTATTTGAGAACAGCAGATCAAGGCATGGTACCATGGACCATTTTCTACAGATCCCATCAAACACATAAAGACAGAAAAAACCAAGCATTCAGTATTCTTCACAAGATGCTCCTTGCAATGCTGTGAAATTAGGTTGGTATAACGGGAATAATTTTGTTCAAATTTGTGGAACACAAAATGGTGTCCACAATGGTGACATGGCAAATATACTGCTCACAAAAATGTGTACTAATACATTTTGGTAATTTTCTTTCAAACATTCAACTTTCCACTCAAATTGTTAAGCTGATTATATGACTTGTAACTAAAACATTGGATTCAATTTGGGCAATATGCAGAGTACAAACATTTTCTCTAGTGGTCTCAGATTTTTTGGTCCCCTTCTGTGTGTGGTATCACATGGCACGTTCATTAATTGGTTAGCTCACACCACTTCAAGTAAAATATGTGCAAAATTGACTATTGCAAAGAAGTCTGTCCAGATTTACACACCATTTTGGCAACCTTTTTAAAGTTGGGACAGTTGGTTCAGTTTTCCACCATCAGATCTGATCTTTGCAACTATTCGAACAATATCTGCATCTTAAATGTTTTTTTTTCCATGCTGTGGCTTCACTTACCATGCAAACCTACTTTGTCCTTATTTCAAATGAATGGAGCTCTATGCCTTTTTCAAAAGCTGTAAAGAACACGTGTTTAAGTCAACAGGAGTCAAGAGATGTTCCACTTGTGAAATAATTTTCTTGCTTCACCTCAATGTTCTAAAGCCGTTTATGCAAAATTAAACCAATATCTTCCATAAAGCACCGATTATATTTGACGTTACGTTTGTTTTAAATAAATACAACCAACTGGACTTTACCATTGTGCCGTTGACAGTAACTGTAAACATATTACTACATTTAAAAAATGTCCGAGCAGTCCAGAAACGCTTTGAAGCCACATGTCCTCCCTCACAATACTAAAGCAGCCATCATGTTTAGTCCAAGCAGTCTGAAATGTTTATCCACATTAAAAGGGCTTAACCTTAAACCACTGTTTCCCGGGTTGGATTAGAAGTTTTACTTTGTTTTCTGTCTCCAGGCTCTGTGGAGCAGAGTGAAGACCTGGAGCAATCTTTAGAGTCTCTTTCTTGAGAAGGTATGTTTGAACCATGTTCCTCCGTAGACCTAATTCCCAAAGGATCTGCTCTGTGCTTCTCCTGTTGTTGCTCCTGCACGTTTTCATCCTGCACGTTTTCATCCTGCACGTTTTCATCCTGCATGTTTTCATCCAAAGGCTGCTGGAGGAACTGGGGTATGATCAGGTCTTCTTTTTTCAGAAGGCCACGCTGGTCGTCGGCACTGCAGCATTGAGCTCGATTCAACAGCTCCACCAGACCTACAACAAGTTCACCAAATGAGAGATTACAAACCTTAGAATCCTATTCATGAGTATTAACGTACTAGTTCAAAGGAAATAGTCTGAGCTTTACCTTCCATATCATAGGCTCTTCTCATGACAGGGTTCTTTTGCTTGGGATTGGAGCGATATAAAGCAGTGGCACTGACATCAATATCCACAGCGCCTCGGCGGGCCTGAAGGAATCATTTTACAACTGTTATAATTTATCTTCAATGTTAACCCCTTGTCTGAAGTACAGGAAGCTATAAGTTTGACATTTTGTTCCTCAACCTCAGTTGATTGACTTATCTCTATTCTTCTCCACTCTATGGGTCAATCTTACCATAACCTTTATCTGTCAAAAATGTTGGTCTTTTTTCTCTTTCGGCTGAAACAGAGTAATATAGCCTAATATTTCTGGGGGCAACTTCAGTTTATTTCTATATTCTATAGTTTATTTGATCAGAATATATCATTAAAAAGTTACAGTTCAACAGTGCAAAAATCTCACAATGTCGATTGACATCATGTTTATGAAGGTGCAAACTATTCTTCCTGTCTGCCTGTGTGAAGTTTGCATGTTTTCAGGTACTCTTGTTGGGGGGATTTTCCTCCAACATAGTAAAGACGTGTCAGGATAAAGTGTCCCAGTGTTACTGAGTGTGTGTGTGTGTGTGTGTGTGCCCTGCATTGGACTGCTCTATGCTGCCAGTTAGACCATTTAAGTGACTTTAACATATAAAGAGGAGTCATTTCAGACCTTACCTGCAAGGCAGGAGCTGGAATTCCCTTGGAAATAAGACTCTGGTCAAGATCTGAGATATACATTCATAAGCTAGAGTAAGAAATTAGGTACAAATCTTGAACCTGTACAATTTTATGCATATTGTCACCATCAATGGAGGGTGGTGCATATAACTGTGTATAACCTAAAACATAATCAAATAATCATGCAAATTCCAAAAAAAAAATTCAAATGAACCCAATTGGTCATAGATTCAAAACAAATTTGGTAATTTTACAGCATTCTTCCATACAGAGGAGCTTTAACTCTAAAATGTTGGTCGTTCTACTTACATAAACTGCTTGATTCAGGTCCTTCCAAAAAATCACTACTGGGTTAAGTTTGGGACTTTGACTTGGTCATTCCAAAATATTCTTTAACATTCATTAATATTCTTTAAGCTGCCTTGGTAGAATGACTTGGGTGCGTAGGTTCATTGTTTTGCTCTATGAGGCAATATAGCAATGTAGCTATTTATTCTTATATATATTAAATATTAAATATATTTATTCTTTCCTTAGATATATCGCCATATTTTTTGTCTCATCCATCCACATGACATTTGTCAAGTAGCCTTTTGTTCTTTATTAAAGTACAAATGAGAAACAATGTTATTTTTGGAAAGCAGCTTGTAGAGCATATGTTTTTTATCTTCACTGACCAGTTTTGGTCATATTTATGCAGAAATAATTAACATTTTAAAGGGTTCACAAACTATCATGCACCGCTGCAATTGACAGGAAATGTATGAAGGAATCACAATGTGCATATATATATATATATATATATATATATATATATATATATTCGAGTGTAAATCATTTAAATCATTCAATGCTCTACAATAAAAAATGTAGAACAATTTCCTGCTGACCTATTTTTGCTGATTTTACCCAAATTGAAGGTGCTTATTCCAAACAAGTGATAGCATGTAATGTATTTGTTTCATGAAACAAAACTATTGTCTAACCAAATGAGCAATATTTATGTAAATGTTAATGTGTGAGGGAGAAAATTTATCTTTATGGAATAGATCAGGGTTGTCATGCTATGAAGACCAGCCGTAGTCTGCCATCATGTTTGTGTTCCATCTGCCTTGATATCCATGTTCCATGGTCTTGATGTCTTGGTGGGAGCATTCATCTTGTTCTTCACTCATAGCTTTTGAGATTTGATGGGAAGTAGTTCATGTGGCTATCAGGGAAATGCAATTTGACACTCCTAGTTTTTGAAAAGCAATCAACTAATTTTGAAATGAAAGACTATAATTTTGGGCTCTGGAGTTGCCATGAAAATGTGTAATCACGTTAGATATCAGTCTTGTTTTTGGAGCATCATTTTCTATGGTTTTCATGGTACTGAGTCTCTGTCTTTAATTAGAAGCCCAATTTTCAGGCAATCAAATATGCCAGCTTTTATCTTCTCATGTGAAAGAAGGGGAAACACAGGTACTTGATGAACTCACCATCTTGATCCAAAGCTCTAACAAACTAACAAACCTAATTTTATATGCAATGGGGGGAACAACACTCCTTGAGAATTAAAAAGTTGATCATTCTTTAAATTATCTGTACAGATCTCAAAAGCGAATCATTCTTTCCTTGTATAATGTTTTGCCTTTGCTCAGCTATTTGAAAGGTAAGAAGCAAGGAAACTTTGTGCAACCACTGTTTTGGAGAAGCATCAATACAACCTTCAGGTCAGCACATAAAATCCAGTATTGATCATTATAATAGATTCTTTTGAGAATGTTTCTCATGGATTTCTAAGTTTCTTTCATATTTACAGAGTGAGCAACAGGAATGGAAGTTAATTTATTGCCACTGTGAAGCAACACACACTTTGGACTTCTCTTTGAACTGTTAATAAAAAGCCTCCATTTGTCAGCTACATAACTATCACATCCCATTGTCTCAATAAGTCATTTGATGCCGATGCAGTATGCAAGGTCCTCATCCTTATAAAAATATACCAGAAGATCTTTCTCTTTGTTACGATACATAAATGTGGTATCGGGAGCCAACAGGTTGTTTTCTTTTAATCCGGTATCTCTGCTGACAACTTCGTCTTCAAAGCTTGAGTGAATGGCTGGTACATCATCAATGTCTGAGGCCACGAAATCGAAATCTTCATTGTTTGTCTTGAGAAGAATTGTAATGATGGAATTCACCTTTATTGGAACTTTCCAAAGTACTGAAGATATGTACAGGGATCTGAACATATCTAAATTTAAATGATCTAAATAATAGTTTTACATTATTGCTAAACGAGTTTATGAGTAGACAGGATCTTGCAGAAAAAGCAGACATGGTTGGAGGAAATGGCTGTGATTTTTGGTTTTAGCACACTGAAATACATAAAGATCACATGTTGTCTTGTGGTCAGCAAAACTGATGTAGACCTGTGTAGTAGATTGTGTGGTAATGTGTAGTGCCTTGAGTAACACAAATCTGTGATGACATGCTCGCTTGTCATTTGCAGAATGATGACCTAGTGGTCCTCTCAAGCACAAAGCTCAACAAAAATGCCAAGAGACACTGCAGTCCACTAAATCATTTACTCATGGAAGCAATTTGTCAATCTTAATAACTGCAGGCTACTTGGTAAGACTACTGTCAGAAGATATTTTCTTTAGTAAACCAGTATCAATAATGTTGACTTTGCAGAATTTCATAAATACCTTTTATTTTGTCCAGGATTAGTGTCTTGTTGGCCAGGTTACTGACCACTGTGTTCATATTTATCAGTTCTGTGCTTCCTTTCTGAAAGAGCAGAGTTGTATTCAGACATGAGTTTACACAAAACACATCACATTCATTCAGCTGCCTGTTTACTAGGTACATATATCATGCACGTGTATTTAGTGACACATATCTGTAGCTACTATTTGTTAAATACCCATAAAAGGTTCTATCATTACAAACCAAATACTATTTAAATAGTGGACTATTCTTGACACAGAACTAGTCACACTTGCTCTATGTGTGTGGTAGTGTGGTAGCACAGTTGTACTAGTGGTCCTTCTGGCTTGGGAATAAGTATCCAGTTTTATTGTTCAGTCTGAATCTGTCACTGATGGCATTCTAGATGAGACCTAACAAAAACTGTGAAAAAAGAATACAGTGTCTGTGATATGGAGCACTGTGAAGCACTCTGAGCCACTTTAAACTTAAGTATGTTTTTATTACTATTTTTAATCCTGGTTTAATTATCCAATGACTTAGCATAAATGGGTATATTTTATGAATTCATTTTATAAACTAGGACTGACAAGCCAGGCATGACATTCCTAATGATATAGTTTCACCTGATATACTCAGGGAGTGTCTCTGCTGTGCTGACAGTGGTTCACCATCACAGGAGATTGCTTTAAGATTACATGCCTCACTTCCCTTCAATTTAATTAAAATGCAGTAATTAAGTGGTTACCATAAGTGTATATACTATTAATTAATCTAGGTGAAAATCAATATTTCAGTTAATTAAATGGCCATCTCATTTTATTACTGTGCTTTTCATTAACTACACTCAAAATCCCCCTCAATTCAACCTGCATAGCAAAGCATGCAATCTGTTTTGAAGCCCCAGACTCAGACCTAAGCATGATGAGTGCTGGGAAATGTAGTTATGAAAAGCTTTGGTTGCGATATGATATGTCAGATCATTGTTGTTTCTTACTTACAATACATTATTCAATAAATGACATGTGATTTTAAACAAGTCATTACAAAATAGGTTTTATAATTTTGGCCAATTGTAAGTTGTGCATGTTAAGTATTTAAAGTATGTTTAAGGTATGCTAAGCAATAATATTTACATTATATATATATATATTAAACCCCTCGGTTTATGAGAAAAAGAGCACCTGTATTGGTGTAGTTTGTTCGACAGTGCACATTTTTATTTGTCCAGCCCTAAAGACATGTCTTATGATGCTTGTTTGAAATCTATAACTTCCAAATAACAGCGCCTGTCTTACCATTTATTTACAATAAAAGTTACATGCATACAAAATCAAGTGTACAATATCGAAATAGCTTTATATAAAGCTCAAAAATTATTAACTGGTACATAAAAATATTAATTAGCTACTAACTGCAGCTCCAGTGGAGGGATATAAGAATTCATGTGTTATGGCTATTTTGTGGCTGTCCAGTAAAATGAACTTGTCATATGTGAACATGTGTTATCAATCTGCAGCAATATGAGGCTATATTTGAAAATAATGATCTATGAGTATAGGTCTCTTTAATGAACTGGTCACTGGTGTATAATCAGCATTTCTTTATATATAGTATAATATTAGAAAACATTGTATTTGCATTTTCTTAAAACAAATTTCATGGGGAATATCTAATATCCAATCAAAAGTCACCATGACGAAAGGAATGACTTTATTTAATATTTATGTAAGAGAAAAGTGACTCCAGTGATTGGCACGAAACACTCACCTCAGTGATAAAGACATCCTGGGGTCGAAGGCGATGCTTCTGGAGCATTGAGGACACTGCCTCCACTAGAGTCTTGTTGGATTTCACCATCATAGCCTTGCGCTGACCTGAGAATGCTACTTCCATGCTGTTTGAACACATGATATGCAGTGTTAAGAAAGGAAAGCCATAGTGTACAACATTGCCAATTCTAAATACATGCTAGTGTCTTTGTGCTTGTATTAATCTCCAACTCTGTTGTTAAATGTATCATCTTCACTATGTTCCTAGCATCTGTTGTTGCAGTTCAATGATTCAGTAAGTGTTTTATTTTTCTTGGCTGCTACTCAAACATGGCACTTCAACATCCTGTCCTTTGTGGTTAAGAAACCACAGAGAGCATGATGAGCTGTAGGTGTCAGTTTGTCAGTATTTGCGTTGTATTTTTCTTCAGCTTAATTGACAAGTTGTATTCATTGAGAACTGGAGCAATGTTCAGCACGAGTCCCTACTCATTTCAATCTGTTTTGAGGAATTGAGAAATGTTCAAAATAAAGAGATTTGCAAATCTCATGTGACATGTCATACTAAAAGCACTGACTGAATGACACATCATGACATTTTTTATGTTTTATATGGCACTGCAAACTAAACAATAAACAGAAAAAGACTTACTATAACGAAACAAGTAAATAGAGAAAATACTGCTGATTTTGAATGTCAGTGGATTTTTCCTTTAGATATTAAATAAACAATAGATATTCACACCAAAGAAGATAAATTCTCAGAAAGTTATATTCAGATTGCTGTAGGACCTTCAATACTCCAACTTTATTTTTTCAGCCAAAGTCTCTTAATGCCTCCCACTGTTGAAATTACCAGAACCTAATGACGAAACTAAGGAAACAACCCCATACAGGCTTAGTGAGACATTACTATATTACTATCAGTGTGATATTTTTATATGTTGTATATGAAGGGTACACTTTGTTTGATAACCATATAACAATTATTATCTTATGATCACAGAGTGCAACTGTTGTTAACATTGATTACAGTAGAAGTGACAACAAGGGTCAAAAGTAAGGAATAGGAGGTAAAAGAGTGAGTAATGTGGGAAACGGATAAAGGGATGACGTCCAAAATCTTGTCTTAATACTCCAAATAAATTTCAAACATGCTTAATATTATCACAAGTTTTATGTCTTGGCTAATGAAAATAGTGATATGTAAATTATTGACGGAAACTACATGATGGCGTGATTGGCACATGTAAAGGTCCTTTTTGCACCTGCAGTTTATTGGGCTCCATTTATTTATAAATGTATTTGGGCAATTTGCTGATATGAATATGTGTCAGTTCTTTGCAAATTACTGCACTCCAAAGTGTAAGTCAAATGACAAAAATAATATAAATAACTGGAAAGTGATCAACGGATCTGGTACATTGGATGGACGCCCGCCCACCATGTCACGTGGTGGCTTGGGTACTATGAGTAACAGAACAAAGGGCTTACATCCAAAATATTATTAATAAAATCACTTTGAAGCGTTCCATTACAAAAGTCAACAGCTAAACTCTCCCTAGCTCAACACATTATTGGGTTTAATTAACAAAGCATTTTGTTTATATTTCCTTTAATTTACTCAAATTGCATTTGGCCAAAAAATTTTGTCTGCCAGTGTATTAATGCTTAATACTAACACAGTGATAGTAAATGTGTGTATCATTACCATAGCAATAAATGTAGGCAGCATACATGGCCCAGCTCAGTGTAAATAATGAAAAGGAAAAAGCCAATAACCAATCCCAGAAGAACAACTTCAGCACTGGAGTTAGGAACATGGCGTGCTGTAAGAGCAGAGCTGCACTTCCAAGGATCTTGCATATATACAGTATTTAACAACCAGCTGTGGCTGTTTTTTAGATGTCCATCTAAAGTCATGTAAAATTTAGAGATGCTAAGAGCATTCTACATGCAGATCATTGGATAGAATACCCTGCTGGTAAACCTGTTTAATTGTTCATCATGTGGGCACATAGCATTTTAAGACTAGAGAAGTCTGCATAAATAAGCTATTAATGACTGGCCCAATGACCTGACAGAGAGCAGAATATATTAGTAGACCTTTTCATTTCACACATGGCTAAAGGATTAGAGCTTTTATAATGGATTGTTCTTTTCATACAATTTGAATATTTTTTGACAGAGGCAGCATTCAAGCGAAACCTTTAACATCAGGGTTGTGCCATGTGGTTTGATAATATTAAAACAGTCTTTAAAAGTGGCGGCCTGACTTACAGCATATAAAATCAATTCTTTGTAGGTAGAAGCATTGACCCTGACAACAGACAAAGTAAAAATGCTATAATGCTAAATCACCTGATAAGTTTCCTTTAAGACGTTTTAGAAACACAAGTATTAAGAGAACTCATTCCTCATTTTTCATAACTGCTTGATCCAGTTCAACCCTGTGGGTGGCCAGGATGGGCAAATACACAAACAGGACTTTAGAATGTGGGAAGAAACTGGAGTATCCAGTGGAAACCCGTGATCGCATGGGGAGAATATACAAGAATATACAAATTTCTCTTCATTTTAATCTTTTAGTTCTGATTAGGGACAATTTATCATATACATTGTAATACAGATTCTCAAATCAGTCTTGAAACATGGTTCTGTTATACAGTGAATAAAGTTGTTTTTAATTTCAAATCTTGCTTATAAGAGCCCAGTCAGTGAGAAGTGGAAGTGAGTCACTTTCAGATGTTTAAGTCATGTATTTAATGGGGTTGTGTTATTCATAACCCTGTTATTCATTAAACTCTTTATTTTTAAAGACTGGTATGTTTGTGAATCCGCTGTGGTTGGGTCTGTCCTAAAACAACTTTAACAATTAGTTTTTATATATCTCTAGAATGTATGTGTATGAATGAAAATGTTCCTTAATGGCTTGATACGACTTATCTATATAGTGAGAAATCAGGTCATCCTTTCCCCGTGAAAACTTACAAGCTTACTTTTCATAAAAAAATTCTACTTCAGCTGGCTGAAACAATGGCTAAAAAGTAACTTTAAAGTTGAGAGTAAGCACTCACGCAAATGTCACCCACAGCTCCAGATAAACCTGCTGGTCCTTTAACACGAAGCTATCCTGGTCCAGTGACAGTGGTTTCTTTAAGAGACAATAAAGCCTTCTCATCAGCCAACAATTTAAAGATTCATCAGAAAAATAAAGACTGAATAGGACCTACCTTGTCCTTTCCTTGCAGGTAGATGTTAATGTCAGTGAGAGGAAGGCCTCTTTTCTCACAAAGGCTAGTTAGCATAGCACGGACAGTGACACCAGGTCGAGCAGGAGTTAGCGAGGCCGTTCCATCAGGCAGGTATACACAACAGTACTTATCAGCTGTGGGCTTCGATTCAGTCCCAGCATCAGTACCATAAGTTACTATGCGCTCAACCTGAAACCACACACAGCTATCACACCACACAGCATGTTAAAGTTTAACAGGTGCTGTTATTAGACGTTTAGCTCACATCACCTCTGCACTGTGAATAGACCCAGGTCTTCCAATAACTTCAGATTCTGCAACAAAATGAAGACAAACATAAACAAGTAGTCTGTTCTTAATTGGTTTTCAGTATCCCAATACAACTTATTGTGCTGCTGAGCTTGATTATAGCATAACCACCTACCTCCCCAAGATTTTCTTTTTTCCTTGCGCTTCTCCAAGCTCGTCTTGCCTTTCTTTCTCTCCACAATGTCTTCTGACTCTGCTGAAGGCTTCCCTGACTTGGCTTTTGACCTCTATAAAAACAGCAAATTGTTTAAACCAAATCTCTCCTGCGGTTTAGTCAAACCTCCCTTGCTAACTCAACATATTTCTGACTTTCTCATAAATTCAAGAAAGCAAATGCCTTAATTATTCATACTGCTCATGAAACAGCTTGCAGACGAGCACTAGGTAATCTAACCTGCACATTAGATGACCACAGATGACCCATTTGGTTGGCTAACATTGCTCTGGTTGATGCTATACTTCCACACAAAAAGCATTGTATTATGACTCAGTTCCATTAGTACTGGGATGGATTATATCCATACTGGATACGGGATTATATCCCAGTTACCTCAGATACCATGAAACTCTGTACAAGTATGCACTGTTTACATTCTGCATTTATGACTGCATTGTATTCTGGGAAACATGATGGTGATCAAAATGGACATTTTAACATAGTATTTTTATGCTACTCTAATGTAAATATTAAGGGAATTTTCACAGGACAACTGCATGCGAACGATATGCAAACATGTCAGTGATCTTGCTCACTACAAAACCAGATACAAAGCTTTCCAAAACAAAATTCACAATAACTATACAGTAATGTACTGTTAGAAAGTGGAAAACATATCACTTCAAAGGATGATGTGACAGACTTGATACTATTGAAAGTAGCTGGATTAAATACTTTGTAGTCTTACTTTTTGTGATATGGAAATAAATAAATAAATGAACGAAAGACTAAATCTGCCATGTGAGCAAAGAAATCACTAATCAAGACAGTGTTGTCCACTGTGCAAATGGCAACAGAGCCAGATCCATATTACAGACCCAGGCCAGAACTTCTGCACCAGACCTGGCCCAGGTAATTTATGCAATTCAATATCAAACATGGCATTTGTACTATTGTGGGGCCTGACTCTTTCTTTTGTTAGTGGCTGTGCCATGAGCTTACATCAGATCATAAGTTACATTGTTTGTCATTTCTGAACTCTGGAACATGGGGAAGTTTATTAAGTTCGGATACACACTCTATAAACATGTCAACAATGCTATTATCACTGACGTGTTATCTCCCAAAGGCAATATGTATATTTTTCATCGTTACATAACCACGTCACCATTTGTTTATTGTGCTATCAGGTTTCTCTGTCTTCATTTTGCAATTTTGGTGTTTGAAAACAAATTCATATTGTCAACAGATTGTCCCATGGATATACAACATACACAAATACAACAAATTTACAAGTTAACACCACATTATTAAAGTTTTTTGGTACAACTGACTGATACAGAATCCATACTATTCAGTGCTGAACACATGTAAACAAAGATCATTCTTTTGTTTTTGCTTAAGATTTATATATATATATATAATACCTCTTTAGATTTGAACTGTTCTCTGGTTGCTGGATTGCTGCTGAGTTTAGAGGTTAGTGGAGGTTTCTGACACTGGCCAAGCTCTGGCAGAGGCCTGCCTTCCACATTAGCCAGCATGCAATTCTGATAGAGCTGTGAGCGTACAAAGCGAGAGTAACTGTCAAACTTCATCAGCTTGAAGATCTACAAGGAGAAAGGAGAAACAAAGAGATAGACATAAAATTAGGATAACCAAAAGTATCATGAACTAAATGGAACATACAAATATTATTTGTGATCATTACTCTGAGAGAGTAAATTACTTGACACTATGAGTGAGGACTTCCACCTTTTAAAATAAAATATTGGGCTATATATGCAGCGCAGATAATTGAATTAGGATTAGAGAATTGTTTAAGGTTAGCTCGAGGTTAGCATACATTGCACTAACTTGACAATGTTTTTCGTGTTTTAACCCTGTTCTTTTCTTGTCCATCAACAGGGCTATATATGTGTTGTTATTGCAATTTGGGTAGATGATCCTTCCACTAAACTTCCACCATTATAGTGTATAAGTTGTGGTCAACTTTAACACACCTGATTATTAAGTACACCATGTAACACCATGCCTATGATTGGTGGCTTTGATGGTTTAAAATGACAGTTTTATCCCCTGTTCCTTATTCACAATGGCAAAGACAAGATCGTTGTCTAATCAGAACAGAAATGCTATTATCATCAAGCACAAGCAGTCAAAAGGGTGCACAACTATCTCCAAAGACCTTGGCATCCCGACTTCAGTTTTGGAACAGTCAAGACCCTTCCAAAAGGTGATGAGATGGTCCAAATGAAACGATTCAAAATGTGACAAAGAAACCATATACAGCAACCTTCAGCTATCAATTACATCACATCCTCCTTTTGAGTATTATGGCTTTCCACTGTTTAACTTCAGGCTGAGCTGGAAACATCTGGAGTGATTGTTTCAATCATTACCACACTCTGCACACTGAATACAACACTAAATTAAACACCCCACTGCTTAAACAAAGGGGCTGAAAAAGAGACTGAACTTTGACAAGACTTACAGATGAAACCAAATCTCTTAGCCAATGTACAGCAGCGTTATTGTTATAGCAAATGAAACAAAGAATATAAACTAAAGTGCACCATACGTAGCAGTAAATATATGCTTTGATGCGTCCGGGACTATACGCTTTGAACGTGTTACAGGCCCCCAATTGTAAGAAAACGAGTGTAAGGAAACTAGCACACATCCAAAAATAACACAGGAATGCTTAAAAGAAATCACTTTGATAAACTGGCCAACAAGTCCTG
Organism: Parotocinclus haroldoi; assembly: GCA_034779995.1. NCBI lineage: Eukaryota > Metazoa > Chordata > Actinopteri > Siluriformes > Loricariidae > Parotocinclus > Parotocinclus haroldoi. The sequence goes on from JAUZST010004938.1 coordinate 14,279, forward strand.
ATCTCAATCCAACTGAACATTTTAGGAAAGAGCTGAAACCTGCAGGAAAGGGTGGAAGAAATTACCAGCAGATTGGTGCAAGAAGCTCACAGATAGTTAAAAAATGTTTGGAGACTGTCACTGTTGCCAAGGGTTGTGCAACCAAGTATTAGGGGAGTGTGTGTTTAATCCTGTCCATGTATACTATGTTTCTTCTTTATTTCGTTTTTTTATTAATGCATCCTTTTTGTCAGGTATTTTGTTTCTTTGATGAATGTACTCTCTCAAATTATTAAAATATTCAACTCCACTTATTTCTGAAGACACAATAATTTGCATTGTTTCTTTATTTATGCATTTTAAGGTTATACCTTCAATTGAATCTAACTACATCTAGCTACATACTATACATACCTCAATATATATATATATATACTTAGCATTTATTGCTTTAGTTTAGTAGCTCTCTAAGCAAGAGACATTATTTTCTGTTGACCTGTGTTGGATACAAGAGCAAATCAAAGGGAGGATCTGGAGACTATGTAATTAACTGGATGCAGGCAGAGGTAGACCCTGGACAATCTAGATAATACTGATCCATGGATAATTTAGATATCTAGCAAATTATCGTCCAGTGCATTTTATCATGTTTCATTTTTTCATGACTTTGTTTTGTAATTATGTACTAATGTCACCCAAAATCATAGCATTAACAAACATAGAGGGTGCCGTCTCATAAAGGTTGCTCAGGAGTAATTTCAGTCCCCAAAACACCACACCTCTGATCTATTCTGATACCTAAACATAGTAACACATGTATATGAAATATACATGAACATTAAATAAAACCCCTAAAAGAAGAGGCCACCGAACCACAAGCGTGCTTGGATTAGGACACGCCCCCTCATCGAAAATTACGGCTCTACATTAATACTAACCAAGTTATTACAAATATACATGTTTAAAATGGCATTGATCCACCAGAGTAATAATACTACTTATTTGCAAGCATATCTCATGATCACGTGGAAGGCTTTACTTTTGCTTCTTGCTTTAATGCACTGTTTATTGATTTATATTGTAATTAAAATAAATTAATGGCTAGCAGATAACAACAATACTCAGTTTGCATATTAGCATATAGTGCTTGGTAAGGTGAGAGCAAATAAGATATGTTTTTAAACAAATGATGATTTATGATTTAACTTAAAAATGAGAAAGTGCCAATGTTAATATGAGCTTACACCATCAAAAAAGTCCTGTACCTGTTCTTGAGCTTTTTCAAAGATATCAGGGTGAGGGTGTTGTATGTCATTTTCATCAACTCGAACTTTGTCATCAATATTGATAGGACTGGTAGCACATTTGGACAGGTAGCTGTTGTAGATCGACAGAGCCTCCTTACCCAGCTAAAAACACAGAAACAGTCAAATTGTGATTTTTGGCCAATTGACACTCACATTATTATAGATCATATGACCTGGGTTCCTTTTTTGACATAAGGCCTTTACAACGTCACTAGTCAGTAACATACCTTGTCAGCATGAGTTGCTGGTATCTTGCGGAAATTCTCACATGCCAGCCAGAAAAGGATGTTCTCTACACTCACCTCTGACTTCAAAAACTCCTGAGAAGTATTAGAAAAACATAACACAGCTTCAGACTTTGCACATTTAGACTTCTGTCAAATCCTGTTATTTGAAAATACCTCATAACAGAAAACTGTCTGAAAACTTTATCAGGAATATCAGGATATTGGGATCCTGTCATTTCCTGTTTTCAGTATCTCCTAATGTCAGTGTATTTGTGGAGAGACTTTGATATTGGTCCTCCTGCCTGTCTACTGTGTAATCCTTGCCACTGTAACAACAGGCTTATGATGAAATATATTTTACATTTTCTAGCATTTAGCAGACGCTCTAATCCAGAGCAACTTACAATTAATACAGTCTTACATTTCTTATTAAGCAATAGTGGGTTAAGGGTTGCTCAAGGACCTTCTGGTCCAGAGTCCAGTACCTTAACCGCTAGGCTACCACAGGCCACATATATGCTAACTTGTAGATGCATACTGGTGTCTCACGTGTTTATTTTAGTTATTTTTACAACATATATTTATAACATTGGTCAACCATAACATTAAGACCACTGACAGATGAAGTGAGTATCTTTAATAGTGTTATGGTACGGGCAATATTCTGCTGGGAAGTCTTGGGTCCTGGTATTAAGGAGGGGCATCACTGTGACACGTACCACCATGGGTCCAGAACATCTACCAGATAAATCCATGCATGTACGCATGTACTGCCTAATGACAGTCACCTCTGTATAATAAACCTTGCCACACAGAAAAAGATGTTCAGGAACGGTTAGAGGACCACAATAAAGACTTGGCTTCCACATTCCTTAGATATTAGTCTGCTTGATAATCTGATAATCTCAATATATTGGACAAACAAGTCTAATCAGTGGCGGTCCCAACTCATAACGTACTAGACTTAAAGGATCTGTTGCCAGATACGACAGGACCCCCTCAGGGGTCTTGTTGAGTCCATGTCTTGATGGTGGACAAACACAGTATTAGGCAGGTGATTTTAGTGTTATGGCTGATCAGTGTAAAAAAACAACCATTAGCTCATGATGAACCAATAAATAAGGAGTAGTGTAATTATAGGTAGAGGTTCAAAACACCAGTTATTTAGGTGTTTTACAGATTGCTATTTGTTGTAGTGGCTGGTCATACTGTATAGTGTGAAATTAACAGAGCAGTACAATATTAGTAATATTAGCCCACTTTTCAGATTAAAACTTGATTATATGTATAAAATACCCAACAAGTTTACACAAAACAACAACAACTGTGGCGATTCTTAAAGTAAAACCTATTTTGATAAAAACTGAAATTATTGTAAAACCTGTAGATTCAAACTGCACTTTGAATTTTCATGTTGAAAGACTCCCTCCAATGGGGGTCTCGTCTATACTCTTGTTGACACCTTCACATGAATCCATGGCACCTTTGTTTCTCATTTTCCACCTTTGTAGTAGACGATTCCCTAATCTATGGCTGAATTAGTCCATATTAAGAAGAATGAGTTGCTGATGTGAATTGACTGACTCAACAGGGAAGCCGTTCACACTTAACATCATTATTCAAAGCTACCCTGCCATCAAATAGCCAAGTATAGACTAGTGAATCATTTAGAAATGCAGTATTGACTCCGTCTGAATAGCAAGCTTTCTTGGTATCTGTTCTGTTCTGGTATCTGAGAAAAACACACTTAGAGATGAAATAAACTGATTGATCCCTGCTTGTAAATGTTCATCGTACAGTCAAACAGATCTGGGCCATACTTGTCTTTTCCCTCAGCCCACATACTGCTGTAGACTGACAGTGCTGACTTCAACTGAATCTGGGTGCCAGGGCACAGTCAGAACTGCACCCAGGGTAGATGGAAGGCACTACATGAACTCAAACAAAGAACACTGTGGCCATGTGGTCATGGGTGGTGCATGTTAGATCATCTCACCATCCAAAGGCAAATTAGATTATCAATTTTGCAAACACTGACACCTCACTGTGGTGAAGATGTGCTTTCAAATTTAAACCATGGGGCTGTGGATCCAATCCAGTTCTTGATTGTGATTGATCAAGGTGTTGAAAAAGCTTCAGCGTCGCTCTTCTATAACCAATATATTCATATGCTTGTTATTTATTCATTAGGCATGGCAACAAAGTACACAAAGGGAAAAAGGGCACAAATATTCTGTCATAATATAGATCTAAAGAACTTTGTATATGAATCGTCTTTAAGCTTGGAGTGCACAAAAACTTGTTTTGTGTGGGTACAAGCAATGGTTCATCAGCACCAGATACCTAAGGGCTGTGTCATTGTATTACGTACATATTTAGTATGCTGCATGGGTTTTATGACGCAAACAGGATGCGTGTTATCTAGCATGAAGCGCGTTCAAATGCGTTAAATAAATACGTAAACATTTGCAAAGCAGAAGTGGTTCAGTTAAACTATAATACACTTTCGCCTTTAATGAATAAATATAAGGTGATAAATATACATTTTTATATTACTATCTGTTTAGATAAGAGTATAAACAGACCTCAAAGAGCAGAACTGACCGATAGGACTATTACTAAACTAAATACAAAAGAATGAAATATTATTTTGATTGAGTTACACTCATCTGAAGTTAAAGGAAAACTGACAGTTTATGCAAGTTCACAAGTAAAAGCCTGTGGGTGTAGCCTGCACTCTCTTCTGTAGCGAACCTCCAGGCATGTGCTGTTTTGAGATCGCTAATGTGAGCAAGTCTTGACAGCCCAGTTCTTATCAGATCTTAAACAATATGCACTGACTAACACTAAATAGATTTTAAGTGCTATTTATAAAAGGAACCCCAAATGGGAATAACGGTAAGCCTTAAAATCTTGAACACTCTAATAGACTATACAGCCAAACATTTAGGGGCACATAAAATCTACATCTGAGAACATGGGATTTAGTATTTTGTTTGTTTCTTATACGCTGCTAAAACAGTCTTCACTCTTCCAAGAGGGTTTTACTCCCGATTCAAAAATCTGATTGGCTGAGAAACATTTTTATCGTGCTGATATTTATGACAGCGTAGAGTAGAGTTTAGAGTGTAGAGTTTTTTAGCGTATTGTGTAAAGGTAGGGTAGGGAATTGTTACCATAGCATAACAACAACTCGTTTGTTGTAAAACCTTTTTAACGAAAAATATTGTCAGTATTAAAGTATGTTCAATTTGAAATTCATTATTTGATTGATTTGTTTCTTTCTTTTGTTATAAAATAGCCATTGTATTGTATAAAAGCAATAGAATAATCAAGGTTGTGGCTTCTAACACCATTAAGGTCAGGCTTCTTTGTAAAGACAGCCAAGGTCACCATCGAAGTTGCCAACCAATTTTTATGGACATTATTTTACAAGGATATAGCATACAATTACTAGGTGAAAACCTATGGTTTGTTTCTTTGGTTATCTGTGTATTTTACATTGCACCAGCTTCAAGCTTTCAAGACAGGAACAAGGTTATTCACAAGCACAAGCTTACAACGGAGCTACACTAATCGTGAAAATTATGGGATAATTTATTATTTTTTGAGCAGTATAGTCATACACACTCACATCTGGTTAATTTAGCAGAGTCAATTAACCTAATGCATGTATTTGGACTGTGGGAGGAAATTAGAGTACCCATAGCAAGCCCACATGGACACGGAGAACTAAATTCCACACATGCAGATTGAGAGGCTTGGACCACCATGCCATTCAGAAACCTATGAAAGTGCCATGTTGAGAGTCACTGCAGTACAACCCATTTTACTGCCACTGTCAGGCATGTAAGTACCCAACAACAGGAGTCAGGAACTCATCAAATCTATCTCAAAGACTGGAAAATGGTGATAATGGGAGTGGAGAACAAAGTCTGTGTGACCCCAGGTCAAATTAGATGTTTTTGTTTATTTTCCTAATAAAAAGCCATCAGATTAACCCTACATCTGCAAGGAACAAACTAATGTCTAACTAACTTGATTTTGCAGCATTAAATGGTATAGGTTATAAAACTTTGAAGATTATGTTCTATAAACAGAATGTGTACCTATTCGGGGTGGGGGGCTGTTTTACAAGTAGAATAAGGTACTACAATTAATTGGACATAATCAAAAATAATCAGCACATTGACTGATGATTATTTTCTTAATGGTTTGCTTCTTAATATCACACAGTGTTGTATCTGCTATCTTTTGTATTCTAAATCTCCTCTATAACATTTGCAGAACAGATAATTGTGTTCTTTGTCTCCAATGGTATCTGGTTTGAACAAAGATTTTGGCTGGAGATCTTAAGACTCACAGTGAAGTAATGCACTCCCAGTGGATCTTTTAACAGCCTCTCAAAGCTGACAGCCCAGCTGGCTACCTGGCCCACTCCATTGGTCCCACCACCAGGAACGCTGGGTAGGCTGGAGTTACTGTTGGAGCACTGTGTGCCTGCACGCTTCACTGGATCCAACACATTCAGCTCTAGTTTAAAAAGGAGAGATGCATTAGTCTGTGACCACCTGTGAATTTTTCATGCAAGGCAATTGACACTGTTAAAATACAGTGATACTGATAAAAGCAACTGAGGAATATTATAATCGCCATCAAAATTAAAGGTTAATGGGTGAACTAAAAATGGTTACGTTAAAGTTAAGTCCAAGTGGATGTTTTATTTTAATTATTTAGATAGGAATCAGGATAATCTGTTGAGTACAATAAATCCAATTTTCCCATTTACAAAGTTTTAATGGTTACCCTTTATTTGAAATATGCTAGAAATGTGATGTTTAGACTAATATAGGGATGTCAGCATTTAAGCTGCAGTAAAACCCAACAGTGAATTTACTGGAGGATGAGGCCATTATTCAAAAATCCCATGTTCCAGAAAAGGTTTAGTGAAAATACAGATATTATATATACATATACAATACATATTTATTTGTTTACTGAATTATTTACTTACTGAAGAATCCTTACTTTGTTCCGGCACACTAGAATTTCCCTTAGGCCTGCATAATACTGTTTTCTACACTGATCACAAAAATTAGATGATATTTCAAAATGAATAGGAAGAGAAACCACAAAAACTGCTGGACAATCTGATCCTATCAACGTCCCATCACTGTCAGTGTATTTGTGCAGTTTTACACCCAACAGTTAATGTGTGGCACGCTCATCCAGTTTGACATGCTTCTGTTCACCCCCATGAATATATCACTTGCTACTCAATCACCATAATTGAGTTTGCATCTTTTGTGTGTAATTGAACTACTTTCTTTGACTTTGAATTTGCTTTTGTAATGATATTGCTTAATTAAATAAAATCAAATGCTACATATTCATTTTAAAATATCCCCTATGTTTTGTGCAATTATATAGCCAGCTTGCTTTCTACATATATGTATTTGTAATCTACATCTACCTATGCCTAATCTTTTTTATGTATGTTTGGTAAACATTTTGCTGCTGATTTTCAATTCCACGTCAGATATAGCTGCACTGCGTCTGATGGATGTTAGTAATAGTTTGGTATTCTTTTAATGCCAATTAAACACTTATTAAATTAAATATTAAGCTCCATCCTTAAGGGAGGGAACCAGAGAGTGAGACATATTATATGGATAGATCTAATTCCCTGTTTTGCTAATAGATATCCTTGTATATGCTTATTTCCTTTTATATAATAAATAAAGTGATTAATTGGGTTAGCATTACAGTAATTACAGCTCTACATTTCAGTGTGGTTGCAGATATTGGCTGTTTGTATGACAGCATTACATTTATCATGATTTTGAAAAACACTTCTGGAGAATCACATGATTTCTCTTAGCTTTGTCAAATTTCTGGCCTTTCTTTTTCTGCCTTACATTAAGAATAAACTGAGGGAGGAAGTCATTGTGGTAACATCTGACAACCAAACAGGATGTAAACAGGTCACTGACAGACTGAAATACTCAGACTATGACTTTCTTAAGGAAAGTCACACGTGAAACATGACAACACGGAGTGCAATCGACAAAGTAAAAGAGTATACTCTAATACCTATTCATATATGGGTTGTGACAACTTACAGTATTATTGTTTTTAATGCTCTTTATTTATTCTATTAGGTTTACATTTTTGAGGTCACTGCCCTTTGTAATGCTACAATTACAGACTGTAGTCTGTAGTCTGTAGTTCTCTAACATACAGGAGCCCTACAGAACCACCACAGATCAGGTATCATTAGGGTTATTCTCTGCACTGCAGGAGCACTGATGCGGTGGTGGTGTGTTCATGTGTGCTGAGCTGATACGAGTGGATGGATCAGACACAGCAGTGCTGCTGGAACACTCTTCACTCACTGTCCACTTTGTTAAATACATTTACCTTATTGTTCCACTTTGTAGATGTAAAGTCAGTAGCTCTGTTGCTGCCCAATTTGTGTTAGTCATCATCTAGTCCTTCATCCCTGGGGACAGCATGCAGCCCACATGACACTGCTGGCAGGATATTTTTGTTTACTAGACTATACTCAGTCCAACAGCGACACTGGGGGTGTTTAAAAACTCTGAATACAAGAGCACCCTTATACAGAAGAATCTACATTTGTGCTTAGCAGTTCAGGGTTAGTTGTTTTGTTCAAGGACTCAACAGTGGCAGCCTCCAAAGTGATTTGATTACCTATTATATTCTATTTATCTTAGGCCTTTACCCACTAAGCCACTTCTGCTAAATGACAATGAATGAGTACTGTTAAGATCGAAACCAAATCATTAGTCATTGCCCAGACACTTAGAGATGTGCTGAACCCATGACCAGTGCTCAGGTAGTAAAAAAAAAAATACAAAATATTACCAAATACTCCCTCAAAAAGTCAACTCATTTGAAACCTGTAATTAAATCTAACCCTGCTGATTAGTATTGGCTACTTCTCTAGTTCATTGTGTAAAACGGGTCATAAGAAGGTTCAACATGGAGATACTGCATTTGACATGGCAAAAGAAACTCAAAGGAAGTTGTTGAATTTGGGGACCTTTCAGGTCACCAACATAACTGGAGCTAAACATCACTGAGATTCTTTGGATTATTTGGAACAGCAAGCTGAGCTGCCACTCATCGTTTTATGATAATAGATACAGTAGAGTCTAGTCATACTGTGTGTTCTCTCTCTGCCAATGCATTATTCATAACTCACCTCCATCTGAGACAGCCAGTGTCTGTGGGTGGGGAGAGAAAGTGAGAAAGAAGAATAAGAGATCAGTGAACTATAGATAAATGGAATAACTGTAGTAACTGATCAAATATAAGCATTTGCTGGAAGGTATCCTAGCTATTACAATCATCTCTGAGAATGTTTTTAAAGCAGAAGTATCTGCTTTTCTTATAATATCACTCAAAAATCTAGTAAGATAAGTAAGAGAGAGAGATCTTGCATGTGTACAACACAAGCATCAAAGCCTGATTCAGAAATATGTTTGACCTTATATGCTTGTTTAATTTTATGGTAAAACAGAACCAGACCACAAAAATGTCACAAAAATCATATTATTGAATCATCGCCTCTGTACCGTCAGAGTTTAGTTTATTCATAATAAAGCACATTATTCAGTAACTCACATGATTAATTGAGTACTACAATGTAATTAATAGGACAGATATGTAAATTACATGAGTGAGAACTGCATGAATAGACCACCATTATTCCTCAAGTTTATGGATCGGTAAAGTCTGAGACCTTATAAGAGGGCCACTGGTACATTCTGGGCTAAACATCTACATGCTTTTGTACATGGTATATTGTTTAATTTAGCTGATGCAGTTTTCCTCCACTTCTGTTTGCTGAATGGTTGGTCCGTTATAAACATATCACATTACTTCTTTAATAAAGAGAAAAGTTCACTGACAAAGACATTATAACATGTAGAATGACTGAAACAGTAATTGTTTGATTATATGAAACTTGTGTGTGTATGTCAGTGAAAAACAGAGCAATTTAAAATGTACAAGATAATTTTATGGGGTTTTTTTTTCAAGTAAAATCTTGAAATTGCATTGGGTGACTATCCCTTGCATTGAGTGATTATCCTTTACCTTATCTGCCTCAATATAGAATGGTTTACACTTCTTTTTACACTCTGCATCCAATATATATTTAAGTAGTACTGTTTTTTAAGTTGTGTTTTTTGGTAGTTTCAGCATTATGTTATCCTCCATAGTCTTACAGTGCTATGTAGCACCTATGGGTCCTGGAGGAACGTTGCTTCCTTTCAATGTGTTCTGTGTATATGGTTGAAATGACAATAAAACCTGACTTTAACTTTGTCTTTGACTATGATACACGTTTGTGCAGACCATGATGGGAGGCCTGAGAAAACTGCATCCCTCACATACCTATGAATGATTAACTAAACAGGAATGTGGCACTGCATCTCTGGACATCCATCTGGCATTGTTATTGTTATCTGACTAACCTAAAATAGATTTCAAAAAAAGCCCTGCCCTTCAGCCTCCTACTATCACATATGATGTTCATAACAGATGAAAGGCTGATGTCTGATAATTGTACTATCGAATATCAGCATTCAAAGCTCTGCAATTGTTATCAGTAAAATTAGAATTGGTGCAAAGATTTAAATAAAAATATAAGAATATAATTCAGTCTATAGAATACAAACGTGGCAGTTAGGAGTTCTTGTAATTCACAGATATAAATGGTTCTTCGTGTTTCAGCATTTTAAAACTGTCAGGTTACTGTAATCTGTTCACATGCTATTTCACTTCACATGTACGTACACACACACACAAAATATGCAAATGCATACCTGAGTATCACCAGCTACACCAGCTTGATTCAGTTTCAGAGACATATCCCCGGTCCAGAAAATACTTAACAGGTTATTAACAAAAGCATATGCTGTCCCTGAAATGTCTGAGCTCAGTCGTATATGAACAAAATGAAACTTCCTGCTAAACCAGGAAGCCCTGATAGAGCAAGTTGGTACAGGAGGAAGTAAAAGTACAAAAAAGCTTGTGGTGTTTTGCCAACCCCTGCTAGAGAATTATCATCCAGATATGCAAAACACATGTCAGATCCAAATGTATCCGAACAGGCATGCTGAAAGCCTCAGGCATTTTTTTTCTAATTCTCATGTAGTATAACTATAAATACTACAGATGCTTAAAAAGAAGTTTAGTGTTTAGTTTAGTGTATTTTCAGTGGCTCTACTGAACTGATATGAGGGCAAAAACAGAAGCTGTTGTTTGAACTCCACATCAGGTTTTTGAATTTCTCAGCTATTTATGAGCTGAGAAAATTGAGCTCATCTGAGAAATAGTTTGGTGCTAGTCAATGTTTTGCTGCTAAAATTAGACTTTTATGTGTACACAAAGACTCTTTTACCTTAGTGAGGATGAGAGGTCTGCATTTTGTCAGTGTGTTGTCTCTCCCTAGTCGTCGACGTAGAGAAGCACGTAAGCCAAAGTGAGAGATCCCTCTGGTGATTTCTTGGAAAGGCATGGCTCTCTGCAAGAATGTGAAACATGCCTAGTGTGTAAACAATTACCATTCCAGCAGAACTGAAATCTTAAAGAACAATAAACAAATAAGAGATTTGTATTCCACCTGGATCTGGCTAGTCTACGTGAAAAGTTCATTTGAATATTGTTCTCTGCTTGCCTGTGTTAATGAAGGAACAGTTAATGGAGGAAATTCACTCAGACTTTTTCAAGCTCAGTGGTCTAAATTCTTAACTACAAAGACCGTCTTGTGCAGGTTTTCATTGCGGCCATACAGTTGCCACCAGAGCACAGACCAAGATCACTTGATTAAGAAAGTGCTCTCAAAACCTCCTGCTTGTGTGAAAATTAACTCTCACCCACACTGGCTCTTTGCTGATAAGCGTGTGGACCCCGTTCTTACTCATTTATCATATGGTTGACATGTGCTTTGTGACTGATACACCAACGCCAGTTCCTCATTGTTCACTTGGCTTGGTGGCTCGGTGGTTTAGGTACAAGCTACCAAGCAAAAGGCGGATGGTGCACTTCATCTGTTAAGATCTTGACCAAGGCTCTTAACCATTAACTGTTTGGATTGTCCTTTGTAAGACTGTACAGTATACGTCCAAAAAACTTATGGGCAGTATTACATTTCTCAGTAGCTTCAATATCACACTCTCATAGGTTTCCACCTCAACAACAAGATAGTTCATCTGTCTGCTCTGCCCTTTGAAAACAAAGTCGTAAAGAAGTGGTTTGCCAGCCTTGATGGAGGTTATAGTATGCACATTGGTATCAGTCTGCTGGAAGATATGCATTTGTCCTGACTCTCAGCAACAACCTCAAGATCTTAAATGGTATTTGGTGTTAGAGTGTTTGAATGTGCAGATCAGTGTGTGTAAAAGCTTAAAAGTGGCTGTCTCAGAAGTGTCAGGGCCCTTGGAAAAGCTTGTCAAACTAAAACACAAAGGATTGATATTAACAGTTAGCCAATCTGACAGCACAGTCAGAGTTTAATGTTCTTGGAACCAGTAAGTGCATAGGGCTTCAAGACTCAAGGTAGCACATCCCAGAAACCCCACTTCTGGAAGTTAGAGCGTAAATCTCCAGTTAGTCGTCTCCAGTCACCATTTTGGGCATCAGCCTATTGCTTTACTTTCTGCCATCTTCCCCACTTCAGCAGAAAGACATCATCTCTCCTGCAAATCCAAGGTTTTGCAAACAGCTGACAGTGGATCAGACAGGCCACATGCACGACTACATTGGGAAGTAATTCAACTATTTCAGCCAATAATATTAAACCCCATCAATTGTTCAGTTGTGAATGTGGGTCTAAGCTGTAAATCACCTTTGACACAATGCTCTATTGCTAAAGTGTAATGGGAATATATTTAAATTAGAATTAAGTAAAATCTATGAGAGTTACTATGTGTGTATATAAATATATATACACTACGTGCCACTTTACCAGGGCATCTTCTAAATGCTGTAATGTGTATCAACTAGGTCCACGCTTACTGGTCAATATTGGTGGGAAGGCGGTCACAACAACAGTGTTGTGTAAAATGGGTCAGAAAGATGGAAGTACGGGAAAAGGCATGTGGTATCGCATAAGGAATTTATGCAATATATTTTTGTGCATATATCGCATGAATTCATCTCGACTGAAAAAATGCAGAAATAAAGAGCAGGTGCAAAAATAAACTCTAGCTGAATTCCAGACCAAGTGAGTAAAAGAGCATGCTAAAAACAGAACAGGACTCCAGGCAGTCCTTAGCTGATAGGGTGGTTACTGTTATTAAGGTAATTGGAGGTGTAACAAAGTATCAAGGAAAACAGGAAATGTTGTCACTTTTACAGTATGCTCTGCATTATCTACTGTATATATTTTACCTAGATGTTGTTTAACAGAAACATTCTTTTTACCTACCCGAATAATCAAAGATTTAAACAGACCATCTCACTGTTTATGTTAATATTGGAAAATTGCATACCTTTTGTTGTAGGTGGTGAGATGAATCGGAGAAGTCCATGCTGGTGGAGCAAGCTGGGGTTGTGTTGCAAACCCAGAGAGGTTTGTAGAGTTCCACGGCTCACATGAACCGCCTATCATTGTGTAAACACCAGACTCACCATAAAACACAACTCTGCTGGAAATAAAAGTCACTCAGTGGGAAAACATACTGATCATGCAACTGGTGACCTGAGAAACCTTCCAGAAGCTAAAAGCTACACTATTCGATACATTCACAGCACCCCGAAACCCTTAGAACGGATAAAGAAGCACATGCGCCTTCTAGTATTAACGTAAAAGCTTGGAATACATATTGTACATTGTGTTGGCATTAAATAAAAAGAACAAAAAGCGACAACATATTTTTGCACATTTAAATGCCTAAATTTAAAATCATTGTATGTTCATTCTATGTTTTAAGAACTCATTAACATATTACTTAGATAATTAACTTGTATGCCTGGAAAGCAATTTTGAATAATAAGTTAATTAATGATTAATTATTATTAGATCATGAATAATGATTGAACATCCCAAGTATAAAGAGTAAAAAAATCAAATCTATGAATCAATATAATTACAAATTACATATTAATTACTTCATATTGTCCCTACAAGCACATTTTTTGAAGAATTAATAAACGGACAACTGACAAAAATAGATAGGGATGAATAAATAGACATTAATAAAATTATTAATGCCTTCTTTCATTTGGCCTTTCAAAACCCTACAACAGGTATGTCTCCATATTTGAACTTCAATCGAATTTGATGTGCAAATCATGATTTTCAACATGATTTTAATTACAAATGATTTAGACGTACATTCTCAAACCTAACACAATGTCCATTTATTGAGGAGTGTATCTATTAGACAAATATAATCTAATCAGGAAGCATATTCCACATTCTACTGCTTTCCGGAAAGATTTTATGCATTAATAAATATAAAAGAAAATATTTTGGAAGCAAAGTTTACTTCATTTTAATTAAACCTCCTCTAATTTTAAGTTTTTATATGAGTTAAACTAAAAAAAAGGTTAAGCTAAATGTAATGCCATTTACAGGAGCGTAATGCCTTAATAAATGGTAAATACATTTGTCTCTGTGCTCCGAGGAGCTTACCCAACTTCTGCTGGCTAAAACCGGCTGACCAACCAGAAGCAGCTGGATTCAAACACCTGTTCATCTCAGATAGTATATGCAATGTTCCCTAAGCGGAGCATAAACCAGCCATTTTGTGCTCGAGGATGTGTACAGAGAGTGAACAGCAACGCAAGCATTTACTTTTTTGTGCATACTGGGAGAGCAAACAAGGTAATCGATGATGGCATGGCACCCATGCTGGTGCTATGAGAGACAATTAGTGAAGCCCAGATATTTAAGGAACTCGTTTAACAATGGGGGAGAGGTCTTCATACGACAGAATATCAGTGGTAAGTAAGCATTGCATCTACTGACTCGAACCACCTTGTTTAGATGTGTTCACCATACTTACCGCCATATTACACTTATTTTACTATCAGGTTGTAACATGTGAAGGAGTGTGATGCTTGATATCAGGCCCCCATTAAACAAAATCCCATTTCAGCCTGCAGGGGGTTATCTTAAAAACATGCATTTTTTTTAACTTGCAAAGATTTTGCGCTCCCTCGCCAAAAAATTGCATTCTCTCATAAGCGTTTTGCATTCCCTCACAAATAAATTGTGGTCCATCGCAAATGTTTTGCATTCCAAAATGATTTTTGAAAGGGAACATATTACACTGCACAGAAAGTGTTGCTAAAATATTGTCAACAAAACTGGTTAAATTATTATTCATTATTGCTAAAATTATTCATATTAAATATTGATAGCACAATATTTACATGGTTAAGACTTGATTAATAAATCCAGAGTGTATGGAGTCCTGCAGCAAAGGTAAATATGACAATGGAGAAATGACGCTAAAAGATTCTCCCTTACTGTTTACTTTTAATGTTGAACAGTTGTTTAAATCATTTACACTCTTTATCTAGCTATGGGTTTACTAAGAATCTGGTATTGAGCAAATCAATGTCTCAATGGTGGCATGGTGGTATGAACCTAGATAGATGTCAAGCTGGTTTTAGACAATGATCAGTGAAAGTGCTATAGAATACTATATTATATATTTGAATAAAGTACATTAAATGACTGTTATTGCATGTGTGCTTCAGATTTTGCTTTGTCCTGACACATGGTGTGCTTGTTGTCACAGTTGGTTGCACAGGCAATTGCTATGCTCAAACACTAGTTGGTAATGCAATGAAATGAAAGAATTTGTTTTGACACCATCATGTATTTTGCTCCCTGAAGTACAAATACTTCGAACGGCACAGTCTTTAAAGCACGCCTACAAAATGGGCATGATGAGTCGAGTTGAAATAATCAAATGTAATCTTCTTGTTTATCTATCAAAAATAATCTTCTGTAGATCATGATAGTAAATCAACATGCACAGTAATGTTGCACTTTGTAAATTCCGGCTTCAGATGTCACTATATCTGTGCTAACTTCCTTATGGCTGCCTACATGCGATACAGCAAGAAATGAATACTAAGAGGAAGTGATGATGGAATATAATGAACACCAGTGTAGCGTGTCAGCTAAACAGAGATTTATAATTTAAAAAATTATTAAAGGAGCTGTAATAACACATTAAACTTCACCTACTGTAAGCAGCGCAGTTACGTTTTGCCAGAAAAAGACACCAAATCAAAGTCATGCCAACTGAAAACATATTTTACAATCTGTCGTTTTGGTGAAATATTTGAATTTACAAGAATGAAGAAAACATTGTGTGTGTATCAAAACAGATTTAAACAAGATACAAGAACAACATATTAAGAATATACCGATCAGCCATAACACTGTCTTCTCTCTACACTCATGGTCTATTTTATCAGTTCCACTTATCTCTATATCAGTGCATTTCATAGTTCTACAGTTACAGACTGTAGCCAGTCTATTGCTCCTCATACTTTGTTAACTCCCTTTCACTTTGTATTTCAGTGGACTGGACCACAGGTAATGCAGTGACACGTGTCAGTTAGTGTGGGATAGTATGGACAAATACAAACTTTACATTTACTTACATTTGCTTTGACTTTAATTTCATCGCAGTCAAATGAACCCAAGATATTTCATGTTTTGTCTGGTCAAATTCATTTCATGTGTTAAAATTAACATCCATCCCTGCATTTCAGGCCTGCAACACATTCAAAAGTAGGAATGGGGCTAAACTGGAGCTAATAAATAATGATATGTTGATGTCAACTGGTGATTGTAATTGTATATGTATGTATGTATGTATGTATGTATTGCCTTAAAATATACTGAGTACGTGTCGCCACTATTTAATACAGTTTAAGTGTATTTATACTTATAATACACTTACTGTAGTATAAGTGATGTACTCATAATACACAGTTTGTAATATGTCATGTAGTTCTAATATGCTTGGTATAGTAATATTCTACTGTAGTCATAGTCTTTTAATATGCCTGCTGTACTTCTCATTTACTGAGTATTGCAATTTATAACACTACACATTGTTCATCACGTTCAGTTTGTTGTTAACAAATGTTTAACAACATTATGCCCTGCAAAGGGAGAAATATGCATCACAGTGTATAGAGTATTAACTATGTTGCCATGGAGCAGAGCAGTAATAAGCAGGGTATAATCAAATATGCATCGTAAAACATACACATCCTCTACTGAGGTTGGAAAAATTCAGCTTGGATCCTATTGCCCTCTACCGTACAAAAGTTGTACTACATAGCAAACAATCCAAGATCAATTTGTGTTCAACAATAAACCCACATGACACCATAGCATAAATAAACTTATCAAGAAGTAGCAAGTTTTAAGCTGATATTAGACCCTGTCTGGACATCTTTTAGGTAACTGAGAATAACTGTACCATGAGCAGAGTCTCAGGTCCCTGTTGTGAAGCAGGTGGTGTGGAGGGATAATCCACATTAATCTTTAATGCAGGAGGCTGCAGGAGGTGAGAGCAGGGGAGGTAAGTGAAGAGGTTGCTAATTGTAGACTACTAATCCATACCGTGCCCCTTCTAACCTACACGTCCTCCTCCACAAGGAAGACCTGGCATTTGACAGTCACAGAAAGCCAGAAAAAGATCCCAGCGTGATTACAACTAAGAACAACAGTCTAGACAACTTAAATAAGGTCAAGATTTTTATAGGACCAGAGAACACCTGGAGCCCAACACTCACCTGGATGTATACTGCATAGCATGTAGCCAACATTTCTTCTGCCTACTTAAAATTCTCACCATCATGGGCGAAATCCAAAAGGTATGTATTCTCAAATCTGCTTTCACTGGCCACCATCATGCTTCAGAGAGGCCTAAACCACTTCAGGCTGTGAAACGGTGTCTTTAATTACTTGCATGGATGAGTCGATGAAAGAAATAAATTGGATACATGTCTGGATATTAACTGCAGATCCTTCACTCTAATTTGATTTAAGTCACTGCTTGTTCAACTTTGGTTGATTTTATACAGTAGAGGATATAAAATGTCATTAGTGGCTCAAAGATAATTGAACTTCAGATACTAGGATAAACATGATTATACATTTGGTCTGATAAAGCATTATTTCCTAGGTTGGACACTTTGATATTGCTGAGGTTTATTACCCCAAGTATAAATGCTTTACGTTAATAATCACTTTAATCCTTTTAATTTCAATTTTTCCAGGGTTTGTTTTCTGTGATTGAAAAACTAAAAGGCACAACAGAACAGGAACTTCGTATAGTTCTTCTTGGTTTGGACAACGCTGGGAAAACCACGCTTTTGAAACAGCTTGCTTCTGAAGATGTGAATACGATCACCCCAACTCAAGTAAGATACATCTTCAAGAGTAGCTTTCCTTTGTAATTAATATGTTTTAAAATACTTCTATTATTTAGAAACCTCAGGTAATAAAGGCATCATAATTTGCTCTCACAACTATGTGCTGATATATGCTTAGTTATGTCCTGTAGTTATGGCAGAATCTATGGCTTGAAAGCAGGTTTATGTGGTAGATGGCGGGTTTATTATTTGGATGTTCAAATGTCTACACTGGGAGGTACAGTTTCAAATCACCTAGTTATACCTAGTTATACGGTACTGAAAGGAAAGTTGTGTGCAAAGCCAAGTTATGACATTATGGGCTCTAGGACTCCAATGTCGGACAACTCTGTTACCACCAAAATACTAAAATCACTTTAAGATTAAAATGCTTGTACGTTACCAAACCCTCTGACTGGTCATTAGTAATACATTTTACATTTTACGTTACAATACATTTTGTTAACGTTTTAAAAAGTGCTCACCACTACTCTTGGCCTAATTAAAGCTGCATAAACAAAGAGCCTATGGTCTAATTATAGTTTACTTATGAGATAACTAAACAACTGAACTTAAAAATTCTACTTCAACTAAACAACTTCATTTATGCTTTGTAGCAAAATCAGTCCACATGTTTTTAAAATCACTTAAAATCCCAAAGTCTTGTCACATTGCCTCTGTTACAAAATGACAGTGAACATAGCTTGGTAGACTCTTCTTGTTTTCATATTTTGCTGCTCCACTTTTGGTATTAGAAGTGACACTTCACTGTTAAACAGTAAGCAGGGGGAACTTAAGTCACTGTAAGCCTATGCAATTAGCACACATTTACACTCATTAGCACATTTACCAGACGCAGTTATCCAGAGCAACTCATACAGTCTTACAATTCAAGTAATGGTCGGTTAAGGACCCAACTGTGTCAGCTTGGCAGATGTGGGATTTGAACCCAGGGCCATCAGGTCCAGAGCCCAGTACCAGTAGGCTACCGCAGTCATAACATACATGAAGGTGAATACAACAGATAGGTGAAGTGCTGTCCAGTACACTGAAGTTCCTTGCACCACATCATTTAAGGTGGGAAAGCTGCCTGGGATATGTCAGAACAATGTAGGAATATTTCAGTAAGAAATGATACAGTTGGGATGCATATTTACTATTTGAATATTTGACAATATTATTACTCTACTTATTATTACAAGTTGGTTTCATTGCAAACTGCCTTGCAAATGATTGCAAGTCAGGAAATTAATTTTGGCTTGCGTTGATTGAGACATTATCTTAAAAAAGGTGCTTGGGAACATCCATGTCTTGGGTAATAGTAGCATTAGTGTATCAATGTTTACTGGGTCACAGTAGGGAAAAATTACTTCTAAATAATAACTATTGTTACTGATAATACTGATGTCAAACTACCTGCTATCTATTTTCTGTTCCCGTACTGAGCATAGATCACAGACTAGGTGATTAGCCTTAAAGCTGACCTAAAGTAATCACAGTGATTCATGGCTTTAGCGAGCCTATTTTGTAAAGTGACTCAGTGGCATATTTAGACATCACAATCCATTCCAGACCATTCTACTGCCAAATTGGTAGGAATCCTGCTGTTAAAGTTAACTGTTAGAACTGAGAGAGCATAATGCAAGCATATTCCTCCTGCACGTAGAGAAAGAAAATCACCAAATAATACCTCTGTAGTTTCTCCTAGACAATAGTAAAATCTTTTACGTAACTCTCCTCTCTGTCCAATTTTTTCTTCCTCATGAGTTTTAGCAGTGATCTTAATGGAGTTTCAAGTGCTCAGATCTGACTATCTGAGTATCTGAATATCTAAGCTCTACAACTATCGACTTCTAAAAAGAAAATGGAGACTGACCTCTTAAAATGAAGTCAAACATTTCTCATTCATACAAGCTTAATTACCAAGGGAGACCAGATGATCTTGTTACAATTTTCACATTTGGTACGTATTATATATATAAAAAAACGAAGTATCACACACATATTTTGTGTTCATTACATGTCCATATCTCACTTCAGTACAGTCTTACAGTTGTGGAAAACATTAAAACTACAGTATCTTCAGAAATACGTGACTATGTACCAATTTTGTATTATAAGAGTGGGCAACATGTCCAAAAACATTCAGCAAAATAGTTGACCAGTTAACAGTTGTTTAAAACATGATCACTTTCTCTGGTTTTACTGCTTGTAATTTGGAATGGTCCGTTTTTGTTAATTATATGAATTACTGAAAATAAAATATAAAGATTATTATAAAATTAATATTAATATAAAATGTTCCAGACTTCAAATAATAATACCAAGAAAAGCAAGATTCTCTTCATTATTAACAAAACAATGTGAATGTTTTAACTTTCTGAACTTTAGTTTAGAAATCAATATTTTAGTAAGAGCTTTTATGCATCTTGTACTTCTCAATAAACCAGATTGGGTTCAGGTGATCACCTAACCGCTTCCTCATTAAGTAGAATGAGGTGTGTATGTGTTGGAGGTCATCTGAAACTGAAAAGAAATTGCTGCTATACATGCAGTTATGTTAATTTTAAGACATTTAGAGTAGTATTTTGTATTTTTTCAAGAGCTGTTTATGATATGGACAGGATTAAAGTCATCCTTTCCTAATACTTGGTTGCACAACCTTTGGCAACAGTTGCTGTCTCCAAATGTGTGTGAGCTTCTTGCACCTGTCTGTTGGTAATTTATTCCACTGTAATTCTCTCAAGCTCTTGAATGTCCGTAGGTTTTCATCAATAGCAGATTTTTGCTCTGTCCAAAGTTTTTAGTTTAGGATTTTTTTCCTTCTTAGCCATTCTTGTGTACTTTTGCCTGTGTCCTTTGGGTTATTATCCTGCTGCAGGGCCCATTTTGTTCAACTTTAACATAGTTTTCCCAAATGTGGGAGCATATTTTGCTTTAAAATGTTAGGTAGGTAGGTTAGGTTAGATAGGTAGAGATAGAGTGCACTTATGTGTATAAACATAACGCTGGAAAGCATGGCCAAAGAGCTCCAGTTTTTATCTAGCTCTAGTTTATCCAGATATTATGTTATTTTCCCAGAAAGACTTTTGTTTTGTCTGTGTAAATCTTGGTCCTCCTTGGCCATAGCCCATTGCAGTGTTTTGTTTAGTGTTCAGAATGAGGTTCAGGATGAAAACATCAATCCAGATGTCTCCAGTTCAGCCTGAAGTTCACTGGGTGTTGTATGTGATGTCAGTCAAATTCCCAATCAACTTTTGTCCTCTTTCCACAACATTTTGAAAGGTTCTTGACTGTTCCATGAGAAGCAGACTTCTTGATGACATTTTATAATGCTGAGACGCATTTTCTTTGGAACTAGTCTTGTACACAGAATATTTGTGCTTGATGACTTCATTAATATGGCTAATTAAAGTCATGTGAACAGTGATAGAGTGGGTTGTGTAGTGCTTGGTGAATTAATTATAATTACAGATAGTCTGATTTTGTCATTTGTTTCTAACATCTTACCTCACAGTGTAAGGGTGCACAGTGCACAAAGTTCCTTTTCTTTTCCAATGGGATCACACAACATTGGTGTATGAAACTAGTATTCTGTTTTAAGTAGTAATTAGAGTGTGGCAACTCATTCATGTGACAAAATGCTACAGTCTTCCGCTTTCAAACCTATAATTTTTCAAATAACGGCTATGCCAGTGCAGTTTATTCTGTGCTTTAAAAAATATTTTTCCAATGATATATTTTTATAATGATATTTTTGTAAAATTTCAATAAATACCCAATTTATTCATATTTACACTTAATGTTAACTGCAGTGTAACACAGAGTTAATAGAACATAATATATTTGTCATTTTCATAGATTATCCTTGTTGCTAGCAGTGTGCTTTGGTACTACATTAGGACAAGCTTTTGAAAACTCTTATGTACAGGGGATTAGGTAGGGTACTCGAATACTGCATAAAAAAGAAGATACTTAGGAGTCAGCTATCACTTATCGCATGTCTATTAACCTTCTTTTTCTGTGGACCTTTTAGGGTTTCAACATTAAGAGCGTAAACTGTCATGGTATGAAACTCAATGTTTGGGATATTGGAGGACAGAGGACAATTCGCCCTTTCTGGAAAAAGTACTTGGAAAATACAGATTTATTAGTAAGTCATATAGGTTTTCATCCAAACTAACCTTTGTTGAGATCCTTCCCCAACGTACTAATATGATCCCGAATCAGAAAAAATCTGGACATTAGGGAAAATACATATAAAACACAGTGTTTCTTACATTTATTTAGACTTTTATTTCATTTCAGACAGTATGAATCTGAGATATTTCATTTCATTGTTAATCCCATTCCTATTCATTACATTTTAAAGACGTTTTGGCTTGTATAGCAAGCATTTTTGAGTATACCAAGCAACTTCATTTCAGGTGTACAACAATACAAATTGTTTATTTTGTTTTTCTTTTGTATTTTATGTCCCCACACATTCAATTAGAACAGGTCAGGACTGTAAACAGGCCAGTCCAGTACCCATACGCCCTTCTTCCAATCCTTTCCAAATTGTTATTTGAAGTACATTGTTTTAAAAGGTTGTACTAATTTTCTCACACATTCTTTGACAAACCATATCCTTTGGTCATCTTTGCTCATCAAAGACTCAACTTTTCCTGGATGCTGCTTTTGTACCAAATCATGTTTACAATCACCTGTTGACATCAAATGCGTAAAATCACATAATATATATATATTTACAAATCATTACTAGCTCTGAATTGTCCAAGTCACAAATTAAAATGTGTTGCAGGCCTGAAATACAGGTATGGATTTCTCCATTTCATGCTGTCTGCAATGAAATAAAAGTAAAAGTAGATGTAAGAAATACAGTGTGTTTTTATGTATTTTCCATACTGTCTTTTCCAAACGTTTTCTTATTTGGAGTTGTAAAGTGATCATTAGAATTTGAAGCACAACTTTAGTATGAAAGTATTAAGTTGCTCTATGTCATAGCAGGGTTCAGGAAATAATCTTCCTGTTTTAAATTCAATTACAGATCTATGTAATTGACAGCGCAGACAAGAAGAGGTTTGAAGAAACAGGCCTGGTAAGGAATCCAATATATTTTTATTATGCCCCATACAACATTTATAGTACGTAAACTATGGCTGTGTTTGGCAATTTCATTTCTACCTTGTCAGAATGGCAGCCAGTCACAGTGATTCTCATATAAACAGAATATCAGCTCAAATATACAGAATAAGACAGTACTCTCATCCAAGTTTGTTGAGCTGTTCTATGCCAATTCAGTAGTATTTTTCTGGAGAGGTGGCTAGCTTTTGGTGTTGTAATAATTCGTTAGTTAGCCATTTCTACCGAGAAACCTAGTCATTTAAGAATTGGCTACAGCTTATGAGATAGGTACAAAACTTGAAAATGAGAAAAGATCAAATTCATCCTGGGGCAGCACAATTGCCTCACAGCTCCAGAGATCCCAGGTTTGATCCTGACCTCTGTGGAATTTGCATGTATTTGTCTTTTCAGCTTGGGTTTGCTCTGGGTACTTCAGTTTCCTTGCATATTCCAAAGACATGTTAGGTTAACTGGTCTTTCTAAATTGCCCATAGTGTACCTGACTAGTATAGTTATAACATTGTGACCGTCAAGAATTGCTATTGATGTTGATTTTTGATTTCATGTTAAATAAAAAAACAAACACACAATTTGATTCTGAATGTATGAGGTAACCTTCACAAATCCAAAGTAAAAGCTCTTGTGTGACAGATAGACAGAGCCACTGGTAATTTGGATCATATTGTACAGCATAGAAAAATAAACTGTTGATTTAATCTTACAATATGATGTAGTCCACAGAAAAGAAAAAGCTTTGAAATTATGAAGCCTAATCTGAAGCTAGTGACGTGGAAAATGGCAAATAAGCTAAAAAACGGAGTACGGTCAATCATCATCATCATGAGTGAGACAAACCAAGACTGAGTAAACATGACTCACTCTCAAAGAGAGGCAACTATGGTGTGATGAATAGATGAAGCTGTTGAGGTTGGAATCGGCTGCTATGAACTGGAACAAAGTCTTGCAATGTTAACTTCAGCACAACCTTGATGTTTCTAACCATTTTTAGTCACCTACTTTCTTGGTAGGAGCTATCAGAGCTGATTGATGAGGAGAATCTGAAGGGAGTGCCACTGCTTATATTTGCCAATAAGCAGGATCTGGCCACAGCTTCTGCAGCCAGTGAGATCGCTGAAGGGCTTAACCTCCACACATACCGGGACAGAGAGTGGCAGATCCAGGCCTGCTCAGCTATTTCTGGAGAAGGAATACAGGTGAGCCTTGAGGCAATTACTGAGAAATGTTTTAAGTATTGTAAAAATATTCACTTCATCTTCTGTTATAGTTCATTAAATAAGTTAGATAACAATATACCTCATTGACGCAAGATGTACCACAATGCAGAGACTATCATGTTTGGGTTCTTTACGCCATTTTTTTTTTTCAATTCTTAACTGTATTACTTGTTATTCACAAATTACACCACACTGCTGTAGAAATAGTCGTCCATTCTCTGTTCAGTTTCATTGCAGTGTATCTTTTGTAAAACAAACTTACGTTAATCATTTAACACAATAGTATTAAGTTACATTTGTTAAATTCAAGTCAACTAGTCACGTTTTCCATAGCTAAACCCTAATGGTTCTTGTTTTTAGGTTTTTGTTAACCTTAATTACCAAAGTTCAATGTTGAATGGCGCCAAAGAACGTATCAAATCATATTTGAAATAACAGATCTACATGGTCTCTAAATTAAAATTCCAGCTTCACTGCTTCCTCAGGCCAAACTTTTAAAGACAACAATAAATAAATCTGCAAAATAATGCAACAGTGCAGTGCTTAATTTGATCCACATCCTGCCATAACAAGATTCATGTTACATTGGTACCTCTCTCATATGGAGCACAATCAACTCCAGCACTTCTGTGTATTTATATATAAAATAATTATAAGCAATATTAATGAACAAGTTTTAATTAAATTGCACTTCTCTGTGTGTACACTCTTTTCCAAAACCTCAAACAGCTCATTTATTTGATGGTAACTACAAAGAAAACTGATAGTATGCAATTTTTTAATGTTTTTTTTTTATTATATATTCTACAGAATACTGCTATTAAAGCTACTGTATTACATATTGCACTGATGTGTTTGAATAAGGTCCGGGACTTTTTCACTTAATGCCCCCTTGCCAGATTGCGCACTATGTGTTCAAATACCTACTTTTACAAATTAAGCACTGCAGTGCAGATTACTGTAGAATCCCGGTCTTTTCTGAAATATTTCCAGGCTACCCAAGTTTGATTTGCACAGTGATTTTAAGAAAAGCTGCTTTCTTTACTGTCTTCACGCAGCCTTGGTACTGTTTTTCCCTCCTTATGACTACTCGACTAGGCCTACAGCATTCCATTGTGACTAGTGGATGTCTCAGCCGACAAGTCTATGCAAGCCTTAGATAGTACCACCAATTATAATCAAATACAAACACAACATCCATTTTTTATTTACTTTCAGGTTTGGTAAATTAAACTGATGGCAATGAACTAATAAATCAATACAATTTTAGTGAGATAATCCTAGTAAAGTCCTTATGGTAAGCATATACAACACTGTAAGTTTGGCTCTTTTAATCATTTGATGTTTTGTTTCTCATTTCTTTCAGGATGGCATGAATTGGATCAGTAACAATATTGTAAATAAGAAGAAATGAAGTTGTTAACTAGCATCATTTTATACAACAAAAGCTATAAACCTTGTGTATAAACATCGGCCTGTTCAGTTACACCAGTTACACTCACCTTTTGACTTTTTGTAACATTTTATAACTTATACTATAACTTAAACCTCATTCTAAACAGTGGCCAACAGGATCCTCCAGCTGACATTCAGCCTACAGCCAGTTTCAACAAATCTACTCTCAGAAAGTAAAGAAAGGCAACTGCTGATTGTTTGCTCTTGTTTTTATTTTCACCAAATGCATGTGATATGTATTTTACAGGCTCTCACTGCCATTTAAGACGTTTTTACATCTGATACACATCACAGAAAACTAAAAGAGAAAACTAAAAGACTAACAAGAGGTGACGAATATACAGTTTATAGCACATTCCTGTTTTTTTCCTAATGCTTAGACATATTTTGACAGTTGTTGATGTGTTTATAATAGTATGTGTGGATTATTTGTGTTATCATGTAAAATCTTGTCAATGAAGTACTTATACTCATTTATTTATAGTAAATTATCCAATATTACATATCTGTGAGTGGTGAAAGTATGTGAACTTCTAGAATTAGCAGTTAATTTGATGGTAAAATTTGCCACATGTTTTCAATCAATGGAATGACAATCAGGCAAGTCCTACTGTGCTTAAGAACAGGGATGTGTCAAAGTCTGATCTTCACAACACATGGAACATGTTAGTATCTTGCTACAGACAAAGGGGAATTATGAGGATTTTCAAAAAAAATAGTGAATCCCACAAGGAAGGGAGAGGTTATAAAACCATTGCTAAATATTGACTACTACGATTAGTCGATGAGTCTGTGACATCGTCAGGCATGTTTTCCAACTAGGAATGTTTTGATATTACAGCTTACAAAAGCTAAAAAGATGAAATCCTCAATAAAATGATCTTTGAAAGTGTGGGGGGTTGTCAGTTGTTCCATTTGTAAATCCATCCTCCGTTGGCATGGGAGCACATCTTATATGTTAAAGCACCTAAAGCTCAAACACGTCAGCTCACTCTGTGAAGTCAGTTTGCCTCTGGCAGTTATTTGGCCTAGCTAGCTAGTTGACTAATGTTAAGTCAGGGTATGAGCTGTAGAATTTTTTCCTTCAAACTGCGTGTTCTCTTGAATCATTAATGTCACTGGGACAGAAATGCAAGAAATTATTATTTACAGTAAACCTGTTCACATTCCAAAGGAGCACTTACAGTTTAAAACATTACAATGTTTCTTCAAATTGAGGCCACGGGTGCGTTCAAATTTGGCAAAGACATTAAAGCAGTTTTATGTTTGCCTTGAGCTTACCATGAACATTTGCAATCATTCAGCAGGCAGTTCACCATAATCATACAGGGCCAAAGTGTTGCAGTTGAAATTGAATGTTAACACAAAATCAGTCAAGCTAAACTGTTCATAGAGAACAATTTTGACACAATTGTTCACCATTGT
Source organism: Parotocinclus haroldoi (assembly GCA_034779995.1). Classification (NCBI taxonomy): domain Eukaryota; kingdom Metazoa; phylum Chordata; class Actinopteri; order Siluriformes; family Loricariidae; genus Parotocinclus; species Parotocinclus haroldoi. The sequence goes on from JAUZST010004938.1 coordinate 41,462, forward strand.
ATGCAATTCAAGTTTAACCAATAAGACGTGATTATAAATATACATAATACAGTCGATTCTGGGTAATCGGACCACATCGGGATCGTTTTGGTCCTAATAACCGGCTGTTTCGATTAAACAAACATGCCCTATATTACAAGACGGGACGTGCTATAATTTATGTAACATATTAAATGTTTATTAAACCTTTATTGTACGATTTA